>ML685786.1:2096027-2136510 GCA_007922175.1 Pelusios castaneus | reverse complement strand
GTGTGTGTGTGTGTGTGTGTGTGTGTGTGTGTGTGTGTGTGTGTGTGCTCAGACCCTAAAGCTCTTGATAAAAGCAAAGGGCTCTGGGAATCACAGCAGACAGGACCCATTTGCTAACGTGTGTAAGGACAGAAAGGGAAAAGCTCTCTGTTTCTAACTGGCCAGAAAGGCAGAGGAATCCCCTGGGGACCAGGCAGAAGCTATAGAATAACTGACTCAGTCCCTAGCATGGCTTTTCTCCCTCACAGTGGAGCAAGGTGGAGAGATTTCCCCAAGGTGGCAGGCTTTGCTGGTCTGAAGCTGGTATAGCAACACAGTCCTGTGAGCTCTTTTTATTTGGAGTCTTCTCAGAAAAGAAGCCAGGAGATAGAGCAGCAGCTCTGGCTAAGATCTGCTCCTCCAGTGATGCCAGTGACAGGGCTTTTAAAAGAAGAAAACAGCTTAGCCCAAGTCTGCTGGTTAATGTCCATTTCTCAGGCCTGGCACCCAGCGAACAGGAGAAAGGTAAGTCTGAGGGCGAGGCTTTTGTGTGTGAAACTGAAAGAGCTGAGCAGCATCCCTCCCACTCGTGTGCTACAACCCAATTCTCTTCTTTCATGTGTCCCTGCACAGAGACTAGAGGAGCCAGTGGCTCCTGGCAGAGCAAGCGGACCCAGACACACACCCTCTCGAATGCTGTGACAAAATGCAGTTTCTTCCATCGTTGTCTCCAGTGAAGACCTTCCCCAAGTGCCAGTGAGAATCCTCCATGCTCACGACATGTGTGCTTTCTCCCGTACTGCTGCCCCCATGCAGGGCGAGGAAGTGATTGGAGTCGACTGATCTTGTTCAGTGAGAGGGTGTCTATCCTGGAAACCAGATTGCCCCAGCTACTTTACGCCCAGACACAGAGGAGCACTTAGCTTTCTACTGACAACTCTTCTGACGGAAAACCTGGCCCTGCAAACCAGGAGTGGCACATGCTCTGCGTGTGTTGCAAGTACTCAGGTAACGGGGATGATCCAAATGGCCATATTTGGAGAGATGCACTTTGTGGCCCAAATTAATTCCAGGTATAAATCTATTGCTGCCAACGGACTTATATCCATGGTGAATTTGGTCCTCTGTCTGTGGGTCCGTGTCCAACACCACACGTTGGAGGCGGCTCTGTTCTGAGGACCTTACCAGCACTGCCCAGACGCTGACGCAGCATATCGGCTTTACGAAGGGAGGTGCGTGGTACTCATTGCCAGTTCTGAGTGGCATACTTTCCCTTTTAACCCCATTCTTTGCTCCAGCACAGCTCGGAGGTAACAGGCAGGAAGGCTGCACCATGCACAAAGGCTTCAAAGGCAGCTAGTAATTTGCCTGGCATTTCATCCTCTAACCACCCTGTATTTATCTTTGAGTTCTATGTTTTAAGCCTCAGAGGGTCCCAGCCTTAATCCTCTGTGTCTCTGCTGCCTGATCACGCTGGGGGCGGCGTGCGCAGTCTGAGAAATCCCTGCTTATCCCAGCCCTTGATCTTATCCTGCTCCAGAGCAATCCCGTTCTTTGTCGCCTGCGTGTGGGGAAGTGAGGGGGTGTACGTGCCGGCTGGGGGCAGTATCACCTGCTAGTGTAGGTGTGCACTGAAAGGACTTGCTCTGCTGGTGTAGATCACCTCCCGGAACGCTGTGAGCTCCCTCCTCAGAACAGAGTGGCAGCGGTGGGTGTTCACAGCGAGGTTTGGCTGCAGGGCTGCGTCGGTTGGGTGGGTCTGAGTGCGCAGGAGATGGCGAGTGGCTGGAGGAGGCAGTAGCTGGAAGCGCTGTAGATGAATGCAGGGTGTTAAATATGTTCTTGGGAGATTTTTAAATACTGCCAGTGGGTAATTCTTGGTCATGTGACCAAATACCCTTGGGCTGTTGCCTGTGAAAGTGCCTTGCTGAGGGCAAAACTCTGCTCCTGGTGCACGGAGCGGCCATCAAAAGCGCAGATGCTCCGGCCCTGAGCCTCTCTTCTGCCCTGGGTCTCTGGGCTGGGAAGAGCCCTGTTGTCCTGTGTGAAGACCCTAAAATGTTGGGGCCCTCAAATGTCAGATCCCCTCCTCCTCGGTGTGCATTCATCCCTCAGTCGATGAAATTCGAGGGAAGTATTTAGCCTTTGATGTGGGAGGAAGGCATGAAGAGTTGACCTTCCTCATCTTCCCTAAATCCACCCCACGCCCTGCTATGGGAATTCCTAGCTCTGCTCTAGCACGTTCCCGCCGTAGATCTCAAAACTCATGGCGAGGGAGGGCAGGATCATTTCCACTGTTTGCACAGAAAGGGAAATTGCTCCGGATCAGCCAGCAGCAGGACCAAGACTAGCATCCCGTTGAGTCCAGTGCTCTAGTCACAAGGCCACCCTCCCTCCTTCCCTCCTGCCTTGCAGGGTGGAGAGCGAACGAGCCCAGGAACCCCCCTACTGCTTGCCGCTGCAGGGCGGGCAGCTCCCCAGCCCACATCTTGAGTTGTCGTGTTCACCCTGCCACATGGACGGGACCCCTTACCAGATCCGAATGGGCCTGTCTTACTCCCATCGTTGAGAGACACCGAGCCCCTGCTGCGGTGGACCAGGGTTCACCTGTCTGAGATGCACATACTGGGCCACACTCATCCTTGGTGTAATTCCAGCTGACTTCAGAGGACTCCCTGCAGGGAGGACCTTGGCCCAAGTTGGGGAGCGTAGGAAAAGATGACCCAGAGGGGGCATCACAGTGTTTGGTTGACATTGGGAGAATTAGGCAGGATTTTGCTACTGTAATTACTCTGGTAGCCAAGAATAATAATGAATAATCACCGAAGCAGCGTCCCTACTGACTTGCTTGCGCACAACAAAATTAATGATCATGGACACCAAGTACCGATCTTTTGTTAACAAACATGATCTTAAAGTCACAAGTGACGTTCCAAGGCGCAGAGGCCTGCAGGAAAGGAGTGGATGGTTATTCCCAGCCACATTTCCAGGGCTACCAGACCATGCCAGCACTTGCTAGGCCCTGTAGGAGATTCCTTCCAGTTCCCTCTGGGCAGAAAGAGAAATGTAGGGAAGGGTCCTTTTCTGCCCTTTCATGTTCTACCTCCTTTTCCCGCTCTGCAATCTACTGATTTATTTTTCACAGACTATAATTCTCAGCCCTCTGAGACATCACTCAGTTCAATAAATCTGTACATAAAGCCCTCAGTGCACCAGAGCACTGCCTGGAACAGCCGAGGAGAGAGTGAAGACATCTGGGTCGGCTTAAACCATCTTTGTGCTCCAGGACGCCCAGGGTTACTGGAGGCTGTTTATTCCCCCTGTGTAATGTAGATCAGTTTCAGGGCAGCTGTAATCCTGGCCACATTGTAGCAGGGGATGGCGGCTCATAGCATGCTCTGAGCTTACCCGCTTTACTTGAAGAGCCAGGAAAGGATAAAGCAAAGCTTGCTGCACTGGTTTTGTGAAAATCAGGGCTTTCCCCTTCCTTTCGTCTGTCCCATTGGAACCAGCCACACCTTTGTAAATCTGGAGTGACTGGCTATGACTGAATTCTCCCCTGGTCTGAAGACAGAATTAGTCTCCTGTTTCTCAAAAAATGTTATATTTCTTCATTTGGTATAATTAGGGTTAGACGGACTTGGGATTGTGAGTTTTTTATGAGTCTGTACAGAGGGATGCTTATTTCCAAGAATTTTTGTCGGTTTTTACCAACTTAAATGTTTGCCTTAGGAGGAAATTAATAAAACCCAAATCCTCCAGATACTAATTACAATTTATGCAAAATATAGTGACTGTGGAAGCCCAGATCCAGAACTGTAAAGCTCAAGCCTGCAGTTAAACTTTGCATGTAATTCTAGAAATAGTTTTAAAAGGCTGTGCTATTCCCTCTCGGAGGCCTTCAAGGGTGAAACTCCCTTTCCAGCTATTGGTTTCTGGGTGGAGGGAGAAATTGACCATTATTGGCATTTACTCACCATTGTCTAGTTCTTCCAAGGCAAAGTGTAATCTACTGTAGAAGTTCTCAACCTTTCCAGGCCACTGTACCCCTTTCAAGGGTCTAATTTGCCCTGTGTACCCCAAGTTTCTTCTCACTTAAAAACTACTTGCTTACAAAATCAGAGATAAAAATACAGGCGTGTCACAGCAAGCTATTACTGAAAAAGTGCTTGCTTTCTCATTTTACCATGTAAGTATAAAAACATCAATTGGAATATAAATATTGTACTTACATTTCAGCCTATAGTTAGAGAGCAGTATAAACACGTCATTGTCTGTTTGAAATTTTAGCGTGTACTGCCTTTGTGAGTGTTTTTTATGTAGCCTGTTGTAAAACTAGGAAGTATCTAGATGGGTCAATGTGCTCTTTGGAAGACTTCTGGGTACTCTAGGGGTATGTGTACCCTGATTGAGAACCACAGGAGAATTCTCCTCTCACTTGCACATGGACCCCTTCATATGCACAGAACTCTTCGTGACAGGGGAATACAACTCCAGCTGCAAGTCAGCGTGAAGACCTGAAACAAAGATTTTGCATCATTAAAATATCTAAAAGAACCCCTAGAAAATGAAGTAAATTAAACCCTCTTATCTCTCTAACTGTTACAGGTTTCCTGGTCAGACAACAGAGTCTTGTGGCACTTTTAAAGACTAACAGATTTATTAATCGCATGAGCTTTCGTGGGAGAAAATCCCACTTCGTCAGACGCTTTGAAGGTTTCCTGGTGTAACACTACAGATGTGCCAGTTAGCTCAGGACTGTTTCTAATCACGTTACAACAAGGCAGATTTTAAGATAGTAAATGTTCTTCCTGACCCTATACAACTCCGACACATGCCCAGAGGTGTGTACCAGACACTTGCATGCACACATTCCCACACGCTCACTCTGAGCTCACAGCTATTTTACATTCCCAGGCCATTAATATCCTGAGGGTCTAGTGGGTGGTTATGAATTTTTATCAAGAGCAGGGCTTTGTATATTTCTACTTTGGGTCCTGTTCCCGGGACTGCCACTAACATAGTCTATGATTCTGGGGGAAATCACTTCATCTCTCTGAGATGCACTTTCGGTCTCTGTGAAATGGGGATAAAAGGCTCTAGGGATCATGACACGAAATGAATGTTTCATAAAATGCTATAATTCCCTTTCCTTTTGCCACCTCCCAAGACTTTTCAAGACTAATAAACATCACTGGTTCTTCTAGACATCTGCACTGGATTAGCCCCCATGCACTTATGACATCTTGCTCCAGTCTGCTGGATTCTTCTGGGGTCACCCCATATGCTGCATGTGAATGTAACCTGATGATACAGTGATGGTGAAGGACAATCATTATGGCCTACAGGCTGACTCCACCTCCAGGAATAGATCTGCAAGCAGGAGAAAACCACATAATGTGAGGGACAGAAAGATGCTCCTAAATTGATTCTTGCTCCTAGGGCTGGTCCATGGGATCCATCCTTTTCAGGCCACATTTTTAAATTTAAACACCTGATTCTGACTTTTGGCCACGGGGTGCTCCCTGCTGCCTGCTCATCCTTTAAAGAGTGTATTTCCACAGCTCTTTGCTGTGGCTGGCTCTCTCTCTGAGTTTGGAGGATACGTAATCTCCATTGTTTTGAGCAGTGAGGAATCATTGCAGCGTGACTTATAGACTTGGAGCTGGGTTTTTATTGTATAGCGCTAGCAGCACCGATGTCAAAATGAGAGCAGGAGAGTGCATGTTTAGAGGAGCCAGAAAGATGGGAGGGAGCTAAGGAGTGACAACAAAGGAGAATGCTAATCAGGTTCACTGTTGGCAGAAGCCAAATTCTGCACAATAAATGGCCATTTTCATTACTGCACAATACTTATGAGCTCTCTTCCTCATTTGGAAAATTAAAACAAATGCTCCATCGAAATGATCAACATTGTACAGAGAAGTGGAGGCTTGATAAGGAAGCATATTTCCTCCTAATGACAGAATAATCGGCACCTGATCACCAACAGAGCTTTATATTCTCTGCTTTTCTTTGTGTCTTGATTGCAAAGAGCAACTTAAATCTCTCTAAGGTCTAATTGTTCTAGGGCTTGGGCTTGGTTCCTACCTACACAAGTGCCAAAGACAAGGTGTCCTTCTAATGCACAGGGAGAGCAGGAATTGGAAGACCTGCTAGGGTTCTGGGCACTTTGATTAACACAGCTCCATTAGAACCCAGAATCCCAACGGATCTTTGGGGACTAAGTGGGACACAAAGGTGCTGGGGCATCAAAAATTACATTAACATATACGAACAGCCATTCCTCTTTGTCTTGCTGTACTGTCGCGATATGGCACCCAGCATCATGGCAATGGAATACTTTGAGTTGCCAACTCTCTTGTGATTTTTTTTTATCATGAGTCTTGTGATATTTGGTGGTTTTCCTGAAGCCCCAGTTTCTGGAGTCAGGTGATTAAATGGAAATGAAAGAAGAGAAAGAAATGCGTCTAGCCCTCATGGATGCAGAGAAAAGCTAGAAATGGTGACCACTAATGGCTCAAAGCCCAGACGGCAAATAAAAAGTGCCTTCCATGTTTTTAAACTCTCATGGGACTTTCCAGCCAAACTCATGGTTTTTGGGTGGCCTGGCTTATTTTTGAACCTGTCGGGTTGGTACTAGCGTGTTTGTGTAATGGAGCTATAGCAGCCACAAGGGCAAACGTGCAAAAACCGAACATGAAACACCTGTCGGGGAAGTTTCTCCTTGTCTGGTGAAGAACTCCTCCTCCGTGCACAGCCCATGTTCCGCAGTGAGGATCCAGCCTAGGGATAGGATCTGAAATTTAAATGCATGGATGGGAAATGAGAAGCTTTCAGCCCCACTGATTTCTTTCTTGAAATCACCACCCTAGCCAGGCAAAAAAATGGCAATGCTAGATCTTGTTGGTGCTCAATATTACAGCTGAGATGGTCTGTGCAGTAGATAAATGATGTGATAGACTTTTCGGCTGGTCTTCTGAGCCTGATATTCTGCATGCCCCAAAATCATCCCTGTGCAGAGAAGACTTACGTGGAATCACAGAGTGCCGAGGCAGGCCCTCTCCACGGGGGGGGATGTCGCCCGATTTGAATGGTGGTGCTGGTGTCAGGGGCTGTTGGGCTGGAGACCACCCCGATACATCAGGCTTGTGAGCTGAAGTCATCCCAAGGGTCAAAGCTGGAGTAAGAATCCAAAGCCACAGCGAGGATTAAAGTGACGTTGGAAGTCCTGCCCTGCAGCTGTCAGAGTGAGGAGCAGCATGGTACCAGGAGAAACATGCAGCAGGCACACATGAGGTCTCTGGTGAGCCAGGAAGCAACAAGTCTAGCAACTAGCTGCTCAGAGAAGTGGATGTGGGTCAGGAACAGGAAGCTTTATATCCAGTGGTGTCCAATCAGCACTCTCCTGCCAGTCACGTGACCCTGCTAAGTGGGTGGAGCCTCTGGAATCATAGAATCTTAGGGCTGGAAGGGACCCCAGGAGGTCCTCTAGTCCAACCCCCTGCTAAAAGCAGGACCACTCCCCCTAAATCATGGGGCCTTTGGAGGTGGGGCCTTAGCTGGCATTCCCACATCTGACTTTGCAGCGCAGTGGTGCAGTGGGAACAACTTTCATTAGGACAGCCCTGGTTTGGTGCCTGTTGGGTGATTGATCAGAGAAGTCCCTGAGTATTTGTTTTTTACTCTTCTGATTGGCTGAGTATACAATCACTTCCAGGGCCAGGGCTCCTAGAGGCGAATTGCAAGTTTTGTTTCGCTCCAGTTCTCATGCAAGAGACCTTGACATGCTTCAGCTGTGGCTATTTGTGGCCGGGAAACTCGACCGTGCGAGTGTTCTTGGGAGGTGACCCCAAACGGGGCACCCGGGCAGACAGTGTGGAACAGCCAGTGTCCAGTTCTGCTGTCCATTCTCACATGGAGAGAACATAACCCGAGTCCCCGAGTTGCCAGCTGGGCACTTTGCCATCCAAGTAACTAGCGAGGGAGGAATTTTGCCTTTCTGTGTTTGCCCAAAGCTTTGAAAGATCCGGTTTTCTTTTCTAACACAGGGCTGTGCCTTGCTGGCTCCTGGGTTTCATTGCAAGCCTTTAACACAGCCATGCCCTGGAGCAACGGAGCCACGTGTCTGCACTGCGGGCTGCCCAAGAGTGGCAGTAACCCTGATCTGCACCCCAAGCCCTGCTGCATCTTGTGTATGCCGTCCATTTAGGGTTTTTGTCCTTCTCTTAGCCTTCCCCCTCGGTGCCTCATTTGAAGTACTTCCGTTGCTATGGAAATGATGATGTCACTAGTAGGGGTGGGGCTTAATGGTATTCATGAGTGCAGTATAAAGTCAGTTTACGTAATGGACTGAAATGTGCAGCCCAGTTTGGAGACTCTTAGGAATTTCGATAAACCCGGCCGGGATCTGAAAACTTGGGGTCAAATTTCAGCATCGGTGGGGCTTCTTATTGAGAACGGTGTCCGAACTCAGATCGCAATCAGAGGTGTGAATGCAGCTCACCTGGCCATACCCACAATCCCTAAATTATAGCCACTGTGGGTGTGGCTAAAATGGCTCAGACCCTAGTATGGGCTAAGAATGAGAGTATGTAACCAGGCTTCTGGGCGGGCACGAACAAACCATCCTGAAGACCCCACAGCTGCATCCTCAGTGCTGTGATTAAAAGTAGCTCAAGTGAATGCGGCTTACGCATGCAGCTCACCTCTGATTAGAGTAGAAATAGCCTGAGGGTGCATATGGCTTTTATGCATCTATAATTCATATATAATAACATATATAGCCATGTGCACACACACACAAATGTGTCTTTCTTTGACTTTAAAAATGCTCTTGCCCAATTGCATTTCTGTTTTGGACACAAAATCATCACAGGCCTAGTCTACACTATGGGGCTAAGTCAACGGGAGATACGCAATCTGCATGCTGCAGAATATGCATCTCCCATCAGCTTCGATATTCTTACTTGCCATGCTGTCTTCACTCAGCTGTGTCGACTTGAAGGGCTCGCCCGCTGACTCAGCCTTACTCCACTTGGAGAAAGACAACAGAGTCCTGTGGCACTTTTAAAGACTAACAGATTTATTTATCGCATGAGCTTTCGTGGGAGAAAATCCCACTTCGTCAGAAGCTTTGAAGATACCCCTTTGGAATTCCACTTGGAGAGGTGGAGCTACTGAGTCGACTGGAGAGTGCTTCCAGGATCAATTGAGCAGGTCTACAGATTGATGCAGTATTTTTCAGTATAGACAAGGCCTAAGTTGCATGTGCAAATCAGGGGATTTTATAAGCAAATGGCCATTTTGATGCAAAACTGCCCGGCCACATATGTAAAATCCCAGTTTTTTGATGTACACACAGTAACTGTGCCAGCAAGTTAATTGACAGTTGTGTTTTTTGACAGGTAGGCCCTCTGAGTCAACATGCTCTCATGATAGACTTTAATACTGCTCTATTTCATTTCCTTGAAGTGATATTAACTACAATATGTGTCAGTAACCTTTGTTATTTGATCACTGAACCAGAGAGTATGTATTATATTGGAAAATAAAATACGTTGATTTGCTAGTTAACATGCTAGATTATTTTATGATTAATGCATAAATAATACACATTATTTGCTCTGTATTAGCCGATGTCCATCAGAAATGGGTCATGCTGAAGATTTCCCAGAGCATTTGATAAAGCATCAGGATTTAGTTATGAGCAGATATTTGCAGACCATCGAGGCACTCGTTCCAGGTTAGAAAATTCCATCTGCCTTGCAAGAATTAGAAAGATTATGTGGTGATATTTAACACTGTCAAGATTTGTTTTAAATGAGCCAGTGGGCCCCTCTTTGGCACTTCCACTAGTGGAGCTGGAAGCACCGAGACGTCTACTTTTCACTAATCAAAGTTATGTTAATTTTCAGGGCTGGCTACCCCAAATTAGGTCAGGTCGTCGACTGGAGCACAAAGCTGTATGTGGCCTTCAGAAGTGTTTGGGTTTGAAGTGAGAGCGTAAGGCCATGGGAGAGCCAGAAAGCTACATGGCTTGGTGAAACCATTGGGAGGAGAGGATGGCTCAGGGAATTGGTAAAGAAAAATGGATCCTCTAGGCAACTGGTGTGAACATGGAAAGTTATCGACAGCTGAGGACTATTCAGCAGCCCCTGAACCTGTGTGAAATGAGCTGATTAGCCAGAGCGCAGTTCCCAGCGGATGTGTCCGCAAGGCTAAGAAACGCCCTGCCTCACCTAAGGCAGGCTAATCCATGATGCTTTTCACCTCCCACTGGTCCTGTCATTCCTTGGTCTTCGCGATTGCCTTTCAGCCGTTCTCGTGGCCAGAAGGTCGGTGCACCCGCTGACCAGCCCAGCCCTGCCGTCCAGGAAGCCTGATCCACACTCTGACAGCAGCGAGCGAAGAGGCATTTCAGACAGCCATAAAAGGACTGTAATGAGCTGAAGCAAATCCACGGTGGCTGCGCTCAGTCTGGCAAATCCAAGAAACAATTTACTGTCACCGCCAAATAGCAGCTGGTCTAAGCTGACTAATGATGATAGCAACTGACTTCCAGGTTCAAAGAGCGACTCGCGAGGACAGAGCCGAGGAGAGACGCAAGCCATGTGATTCCCACACAGAAGTCATGCTTGTCGAACGTCTCTCCTAATTCAGCAAATGTTTGCACATTTTACCGAGGGAAGAGGATTCCATGGAACTATAGTTTGGACAGCCTGGCCTGACCAAGTTGCCAGCCCATTTGACGGATGTGCTGCTGGCTCTCTGTGGGCAGAGGGCGCAGACGCTTGGGTTGGTTCAGCCATTCAGTTGATTAACTACACAGTTCATTCTGCATTAAAGAGAAAGGGGCTGATTTGCAGAGATATGGAGCACTCAATGGGAGCAGCAGGGGCTCTCTGCTTCTCTAAAAATCAGCCTTTTCTTTCTTCCTTCTCTGCATAAAGCTCGCTGCATCGTACCCAAGAGGTTGGCATCCCTAGGGTGTTGGTATGATTGGATTCTGTGTGTTTTCTAGGGAGAGTCAGTTTCTTTAACTGTTACTTACTCTTGCAAATGTGATTTTTAGCTGGGAAAGGGGCAGGCATGAGGGACCTGCTTATTCTTGCTGTGTGTCTTGTGCTTTCTCTCCTGCTGTCTCAAGGTCAGAATTATATGCTCCCTTCCCTTACTCCAGTGGCCTCGCGCCTCCAAAGCTGGCCCCTGGACCCAGGCGTGGAGAAACAGGCTGGTTTTTCTCCTGACACTGTGTGATCCAGGCTACTATTGGTTATTGATCAGCAGTGTTGATGCTAATGGCTCTCACTCCCCAGGAGACAATTTCACTGGCCCTGGGCCAAACTCCAGATTAAAGGGTGCAAGCTGCAGAGCCACTCTGCAGTGATATCACTTTGTCGCCGTGTAACAGATCTTACCTTAGCGGCACGAAGCCCTTCCCAGGCATGAATTAACTGAGTTTCACAACAGCCCTCTCGGACAAGTAGGTTTTATCAAAGCCCATCACAGATGGGCACATCCAGCCTTCTCTGTTCCCCTTCCCACCCACCCTAGTCAGGCTGGGTTACCAACAAGGCTTTGTCCTCCAGAGGCCTAGAAGAGCTAGAGGAGACCCTGCCCAATCAGGAGCTGGCAGGCCAGTTAAAGAAGGCTCGCCCGGGAAGGGGTGGGCTAGGTAAGGCTGGGAGACCGGTCTAGCCCAGGTCAGAGCCGTGTCCTGATGGCTGCAGTGCAGCTGTGTCCTTGCTTTGGGGTTTGGTCTGCTGATCGTAAGGCCCAGACGGCTGAATTCTGGGTGTATTTTTGGTTAGCGGTGTAGAGACTGACACGGAGTGCCCAGGACAGGCTGCTCATCCAAAACGTGTTGGCGAGGGCAGGGAGCACCTGTAATTCCAGGTGTGGAGCAGCCCCACTCGTGTCTGCCTGGTTAGCCATAGCTAGCGGTCAGAAAGCTGAAGTGTGCTGAGGAGGTGCCGTATGTATAAAATCAGCCGTCGCGCAGGAGGAGGAAGTTTAAAGACAAATCAGGTTGTCTAGATGTAACAGGGTGCTGGAGGGGCGAACCCCTGGCCAGCCTGTCCCTCCAGTCACCTTCCCTCAAGGGCAGCTGAGCTAATTGGCCGGGTTAAGGGCCTGAGATAGGCTGAGCAGTTGTGGGATCTTGGTTAGGGAAGGGGTGACAGCTGCCCAGATGACCTAGGAGGGTTTATATGCTGGCCCAGACACCCAGGCGAGAGAGGGAAGGGAGTGTAGAGTCTTTGCTGGTCTCCCTGACCAATCCTTGGCTGTAAAGGAGCTGGAAGGCGGTGGGCTCTTATGTGCCCCCCTGTAAATAAAGCCCTGGTGACTGCAGCCTGAAGAGTCTCTGCGTCCTTTGAGAGTCAGAGGGGAGCTGAAGCAGAAGGGCAGTGGTGAGCCACACCTTACATGGAGATGTGGCAGTCAATTGGGCTATTTGCAGGCAGGTACCGTATCCCCTCGACAAAGATTTGATGAAGGACTGAAGAACCTGAGATTTTGGCAGGAATAAGGAGAATTTGCATCGGTGCATGAACACAACGTTCACCAAGGGGGCTCTAAAAAGGAGCTCTTGTCTACCTTCCTGATAGCTGTTTGTCTGGGGCTGTGTACAGCTGGGCCATGGAATCATGCACTGTGAGAGGAGAAATAGGTTGCAAGACACCATGTGTCTTCTCGTAAGTTTTGTTCTATGTGCTTTTTCTTGTAAGAACCATCTTGCTGACAGGTGCCACCTCGGTACGACAGGGGGCTGGATTTGGGGGTTTCGAGGAGTGGTCTATGAGCTGGCCTTATACAGGAAGCATTCATTTAGCTATAGGCATGCCGTGGCCGTGGCCGTGGCCGTACTACAGGAGTTCAGGGATGGAAACCTGTGACTCATTAATATTGATGGCAAAACTCCCCCTGCTGTCCGTGGATATAGGACTGGGGCAGAAGGGTGATGCTCAGCCCTGCCCAGAGGGCTCATGTGCTGCTTATGTCCCATTTCAGCCCCCCTTCAATGAACAGTGGGTGCTGGGGAAAATCCTCTCTGAGCTCTGCCTCTGTTGCTCTCCAGCAGAGCACCAAGTACCCACGCTGCAGGAGGACTGGTGGATCTACTCCATGGGCAGGGCAGAGTGTCTTCTCAACACTGCCTGGTCCAAAGGCGGCTTGTGGAAGGAAAGAAATCTGTGCTCAGGAAGGCAGTGCAGAGTCTGTGAGTGCAGAGCAAGCAGAAGGGAAAAGCAGTAGCTACAGCACTTTGCCATTCTTCTGAAAGTCTAGGGGGTTACCTACAGCCTTCAGGCAGGGAGGAGATGGAAGTGGCAATGGAGATGTCAGGGGAGAAGACGACTCTTGGGTTCCCGTCCTTCCCATTCTCAGCAGAGTGAACTTTCGTCCACGCCCCGCCTTCAGAGCTTTGTCGAAGACTGAAACCTTCCAGAAGTTAGCAGTGGGTTTCTGGGCTGTTTCCCCAGCAACTCACAAGTTACCGTAGCAGTTTATCACCCAGGCTGTGCTTAGGCCTGAGTCTCCATTTGCCTGCATCCTGTGTCATAATTTACACTAGCGTAGAGTGGGTGTGAAACGCTCCCATTCTGACTTAAGGTATGTCTGTGCTGCAAGAAAAGACGTGTTCTGAACTCGAGCCGGCTGGCTGAGGATAGACAAGCAGTGGAGGAAGGGAACCTTGGCGTAGGGCAGGAGTTTAATTCCAGGCTCCTTTAGAGGTTTGAATTCCAGGCTGCTAAGGTAGGTTAGCGGCTGTTTTAACCGGCGTTAGGAACGTACCCTTAGTAGTAGTCTATGTGCACTCTGAGCTGACCCCCGAGAATAAGCCCCCGTTTAGGTTGCTGGGATGGTCGAGCCCATTTAGTAACTTTGAATAGCATAAAGTGAAAGCAATTTATTGACCAAAATGTTTGTGAAACAACCAGCAGGACTTGGGAGTTTATAATTAACTTTGTTAATCATCCGCCCAGGGAGTGGGTTTGACGTTATGGGCCATTTCAGGTACAGGAAAGATGTAATTTGTTCCTCCTGAAAGCCCAGCAGACAAGAATATCAAATATTTAAATAGCCTACCCATCTCTGTGATTATGCTGACCCACGTGAGCACTTCGCATGATTGTGCTCTTTTCTTGCATTTAAATCCTGATTGGTTCTGTATATGCAGATTTATTACTGGTTTGATGTTGTTTCATAGAATCATAGAATAATAGGGATGGAAGGGACCTCACGAGGTCATCTAGTCCAACCCCCTGCTAAAAAGCAGGACCACTCCCCCTAAATTACCCCAGCCAGGGTTTTGTCTAACCGAGCCTTAAAAACCTCCAAAGATGGAGATTCTACCACCTCCCTAGATAGCCCATTCCAATGCTTCACCACCCTCCTAGTGAGAAAGTTTTTCCTAATATCCAACCTTGACCTCCCCAGCTGTAATTTGAAACCATTGCTCCTTGTTCTATCTTCTGTTACCCTCGAGAACAGCCTAGCTCCCTCCTCTTTGGAGCAACCCTTCAAGTAGTTGAAGGTTGCTATCAAATCTCCCCTCAGTCTTCTCTTCTGTAGACTAAATAAGCCGAGTTCCTTCAGTCTCTCCTCATAAGTCATGTGCCCCAGCCCGCTAATCATTTTTGTTGCCCTCCGCTGGACTCTTTCTAATTTGTCCACATCCTTTCTGTAGTGGGGAGTCCAAAACTGGACACAGTATTCCAGATGTGACCTGACCAGTGTCGAATAGAGGGGAATTATCACATCCCTCGATCTGCTGGCAATACTCTTTGCTGAGACCCTGGAAGTGGTCAGTTAGTGGCACAGAGACTCAAGATAGTTCCTAGTTTAATTTATTTATATGTAGTATGTTTGCCCTGAGCAGAGATGGCAAAAACCATGATGATCCAGCAAACAGGTGGTCCCTGTCATGGAAACCCCAGCGACAGCTGTATGGGGAGTCCAGACTTTTAGCCAGAAAGCTACTGTCTTCCATTGACTCTGATTCTCTTAGTCTTCAATGCTCCTCTCTTCCTGTGTCCTGCCTGCCCGCCCCAGGTGGGAAACCCCCTGGGCCCAGTCTCAGGGCCCTCACTCATCTTATTACTGAAGATGGGTGGTTCAGGAGATCCCGGGTGTTAACTCTCATAGACTTGCTGGCTTCGCTGCACAAGATGTTATAGCGCATATATAACACTGTTCATCCTTAAATCTCAAAAGCATTTTACAAAGTAACATTATCTCCATCTTACAGCTAGGAAAATCGAGGGGAAGTAAGAAACCAAGGGCAGATCTTGGCCTGCACAGAGATATCCTGAGCTTTAGTGCTGTGTCCTACCTGATAGGGCACAATGTCTCTGAGGAGCTCTTCCAGCCAGCTGAGCCCCACGTCCATTGGAACTGGCTTCTCTGAGACTCCACCTGGACCAAACAGAGAGCTTAACCCACCCCATCTCCTTCATGGCTCTAGGTGCAGGGCTAGAGCTAACCTTTATGGGCTCCTTTGGCCAGGCCCTCGTCGACCTAACTTAGTGACTGGGCACACCAGGCTTTCATTCAGTTGACTTAATAAGAACCACCCATTAGGTCGACTTAAGCCTCCTTAGGTCAACCTAAGCCCCATGTGGACGCTTAAGTCCACTTTAAGTCGACCTAAGGGCAGTTCGGTCGACTTAACAAAGTGGACTAAGTCCACATCCAGGGAAACCACTTTAAGTCGACTTAACAAAGTCAACCTAACATTTTCTAGTGTAGACATCTCTGCTGTCTCTGTCGAGAGCTTCATATCAATTACCTACAGAGCAGTAATCCATAACAGGGACTTAGGGCAAGTTACTTTGTAAAATTCAGGAGAACATTGCCCTCCCAATAGATGTGTATTAAATCCAGTTTGTGAAGATAAAGCCGAATTCTCTACTGCCAGGGGGGTAAGAGCTGCCCTCCCACGTTTCTCCCTCCTTGACATGTGAATTACGGGGCTATCTCGGGGCCTGCTGGGTCCCCATTTAAAATTAGAGCAGTTCTTCTTGGGCCACCCCCATTCCAGTCCCCTACATCAGTGCGGTGTAGAAGTTCAGGACCAGGGGTATCGAGTGGATCCGTGCCAAGCCATTATATCCCATTAGCCAGGGAGACCCTCTGCACGGGGTGTGTTCACCAGGGGCCAGCTCTGTGCTCTTTACAGAGGTAGATGGTAACAGAGAACTGGGGACATTGTTTCTTTGGTTTTTGAAACTGTTTCAACCCAACATTATTGCTGAATTGCTACATAGTTATTTATCTCAGAGTTCGTTCCTCTCTCCCAGCGATGCCTCTGGGCTGTATGTTTGAAAAGTTCACCCCTCTGAATAGCTGTTTAGAGGGTCATGAATACAGGTAGGGCTAACAGCTCAGTTATTAGACCTGCCCCGGTCATTTAGCTTTTACATCATGAATTTAATTCCTACCGCATGGAATAAAAATGAAAGCAGTCTCTGATTCAGCTTCCAAGCACATCCACACAGGAGACTGTGATTCAGTGTCTGAATTACAGAGTCGAAACAAGATTGTTAAAAAAGTGAGAAGTAAATGGAAATGACGGGTTTTGACTCTTGTTCGTCACTGTTATTCAGTGAAAATGTAGGTTGTACTTGTGTTCTAACATTCGTCTTCTTTGTGTTTATAGGGAGACAGGCAGAAAAGAAAATGTTTGCTCCCGGAGAGTGTGTAAGTAGGTCTCTCTTTGTAGTCTCATCTGATTTCAGACACTCTCTTCCTCCTTTGCTTGGTCTCATGTACGCTGAAGGTATGAAATATGCAAAAATTTGAATGCAGAGAGAAGGAACAGAGCCGCTGCTGTTACTCGGGGAGTGTAGAGGAGATGCTGTTTTGCCCTGTATTGTCCCTGATTGCACTGGATGTCCCTGCATGGCAGACATGAACCCAGATAACTGAACCAATTGGACGGCACTGGTGTAAGCTTCAGCCGTGCACTGCAGCTCCATGAGCCAGCTCGGCCCCACTTGCACTGTACTGTTCCATTGCAGTTCCACTGCCCTTCAGGTGCCTGTCCCACCATGCCCCTGGTCCCTGAAACAGTAGCTTTTGAGAGCCTAGGAAACCCAGGGGAGGGGGAAGCAGTTAGCCTATCTAAATTCCCAGGGGAACACCCCCCCCCAAAGCCACAGCCATGAAGATCACTTCTTAGGTCAGTTCTCCAAAGGGGGGGGGGGGCGGCAGGATGAAAGCTCAGCTCTTGCTCCTTGCTCAGCAAAGAACGTTTCAGCTGAAGCTTTTGCAAAGTAGCTGGGAGGAGTCTGGCGTGATGGAGGTGTCCAGGCAGTAGCTATGAGACCCAGTGACCAAGACCAGCCATTCATGAGTTATTGCCGCAGTGATCTCGCACCTCTAATTGTGGAATAACCAGATCTGTGCAGTATTTCAGCATGGTATTTGCCAGCGGGGCCTCATTCCCGGGTCCAGACCATAACCAGGCTGGTGCAATGGAATAATCCTTGAGGCTTGGAATGAACAGCGGTCTCTGTGTAATTCCCCTGAATGGGAGGCCCATGTGATGGCTGGCCTTGCTCAAAGCAGGTTTAAGTGTACTACGGCTGTGCTCTTGGGAGACCATTTTTGTGGGTGGAGAAGAGGGGTGTTCCCGCTGTGCCAAGGGGAAGAAATGGTGCTGATTACGTGAAGTATAGACAAAGTCACCAAATGCAGAAGAGGATTGGTGCTGCTTTTAATACCTGTATATTTGATTTTGCTCTGAGGCATCTCCCACAGGCTTTCTTGGGCGGATTGAGGTCCCTCAGAAACACATTCTCCATGGAAAAAAAATGCATTTGTAAGCCTCTGCAAGTTTAAATACAGAAAGAAAGAGATGGGGCACACCGGGCTGAAGCATGATGAATAAATAAAAGGAAAGTGACTGTGGCCCATGTGCCATGACCCAGGATGCCAATGCACAGGAATCAGACCTCCACGATCGTTAACTCCTGTTAGCCCACCCACTGGTTTCCCTGCTGCACGGGTGGACAGATTTCACTGCAAACTGCAAGAATTGCTAACTTGTCCCTTCGATGCTGTCTCTGTGTCAGAGCACAGTGCCAGTCCGTCCAGCCTTTCATCACCAGCAAATACGTCCTGGTGTGGCCATCACCTTGTGAAGCTGTTTTTACTATGACGGAAAATACCAATTTACCAAAGGAGGAAACCAGGCAAATAAATCACGCACTAAAGAGGCAGCAGCAGACAAATCCGCTCTGCAGTTACAATTCGCCCCTTTCTCTTGGGTTAGTTGCTGCAGTTTACTTTGACACAGTACCAAAATCCCCTCCTGCCCCCTCCATGCATTTTATTACTTGGAATCAAACTAGGAGAAATGCTGTGGCTTATGTTTGACATGAGACTCCACTCCCTACAGTGAAAACATTACTTTGTATGAGATGTGCTTTTCTAAGCTACCGTGCACAGCCCACTTTACAGACACACTCCCATCAGCTTCGGCTGTGACTTGGCTTTGAAATATTCTCAGCTACGGTAGGTCAGTTTTAAGGTTCTTGTTCTGCGAAGTGCTGAGCCCCACCTTGAGGAAGGGGGTGCTGCATGCATTCCACTCCCTTCTGTGACTTCTCTGCCATTGTGGGGGCCCCTCTGGGGTCATCAGCAATGCCCTGGATAACCATGAGCAGTTTCTCACAGAAACTTTGGGTCTGATTCAACTCTCACTCATGCCAGCATCGACAGGGAAGAAGCCCTCTGAAGGCAGTGTTGTCACACCGGTGGCTGATTGGCTAAGGGGAGAGGAAAAACAGATGCATTGTTTCTTTAAATTAAAATGAAATGTCTTTAGTTCAGCTACAAGTTAATTGGCTCAGTAGCACAGCGCCTGGATGAATCCTGTGTTACGGACATCAGCCTGTGATTATAATGGTCCCTTGTGTCTTTAACACCCGTGAATCTATTCATGCTGTTTCCTGCAGCTCACTTCCAGTCTTCTCATGGACACTCAGAAGAACGTTTATTTATCACCCTTAATTATCACATCATAATCTCTTCCAGCAAAGCGTTTCTCGGGAGCAAGATATACCATAGCTCACTTACTCACCCAGCTCTTTCATTTCTGTGGGAGCTGGCTCCTCATGATGAGCTGTGGGAAGAACTCTTTTCCTAAGGGTATGAATCACACCTCCAGCAGAGCCTTCTCCTGCTGTCTCACAGGTCCTCTCTTACTTGTATTTGTTTTCACGCCCTCCGGCAATTGCAGGGAGACAGTGGGGTCTAGGAGTGAGTCTCAGCTTTTAAATGCTATGCCCAGCTGATTCTGTGTGTCTGTGGAGAAGGAAACTAAACCTGTGTGCCTTGACTTTCCCATCCGTAAGATGGGCGTGGCAATTATTTACCTCTCAGGAGTGTTTGTGAAATATCTAGAGACCTTGCAGAAGAGAGAGGCAATAATACATCAGGAGCAAAATATCAAACCTATTCTTCTGCTGCTTAGTTTCATGTTTAGTGTCTTGCCTGGCAAAGGTCATGGTCTTTTTCTTCACATGCCTGCAGTTTTATGGGAACGAGTGGAGCCGTTACCCTTCTGCCCGGTGTCCCCTCTTACTCGGGGAATGCTGCATGAGACCTTTGCACTGTGGCTTCAAGTGCACCTGTGGGGACCGTTCTTTTATTAATAAAAGCACTGGGAATTCTAGGCTGACATTTTGAAAATGTGGATGCCCAATTCCCATTACAAGGAATCTCTCTTGAAAATCCTTCACTCAGTGTGATCTGATTATCTATTTTAATTAAAAAAACCACAACCCAAAACAGCCAATCCCCCAAATATAGGAAATGGACCTGGTATTGGCACTCTTCCACATGCTATTATTTTGGATGCTGGGGCGTGAATGCTAACATCATTATTGACACTTCAATTAGGAAATTAAAAACCTGTCTCTGCTATGAGTTGGGTTCCTATGCTATTACAATGCAGATTTGATTTTGAAAATGGGTAAATACATTACAAAGATCAACAAAAAAGAAATAGACAGAGTTCACAGACTACGCAAGCCCCAGGAAATAGGATTCAATATAGTTGTGCTAACTGTAGCATGCAGGTGGGTAATATCCCCTTTTCCTTGGCAAAAGTACACAAGAGGGGACTTAGAAGGACCTGTTGTTCCTCATTGCTGTGAGCGTGTAAAGACTTGTTTCATGAAAAATGCCAAATATAACTTTAATCACCACAAGTGGCCAGGACATCACAATCAAAGCGCTGGCCGCCCAGCAGCAGGTGCTGGGGTTCTGATTAGCAAGAAGCACATCAGTAGCTGGATCAGGGATACTGCTATCTGCAGCACCTTGCACTTTCTTAGGACAGCTCTTTCCTCTTAACTTCTGATCCGAATCACTGGGCAAGCTGGTATGCCGCAGCCACTTATTTTTCCTTCTCCGGAATAAGATCACTTGCTGAATTGTTTTAAAAATCACAAGGCCTCAGGTGTCAGTAACAAGTCAGCCTGTTCCCAGAAAGAACATGTCAGCAGAGTTGTTTCTAAATGGGGTAACTTTCAAAGCCTTTGATGAAGAGTGGTGTAGTTTTTTTTGCAGAATTATTTATTATATAAAGTAACTTTATCTTGGCTGCCCAGCTGTGGTCACGTTTTAGTTGCAGGGAGTAAAATATCATTTCAGATGTAAGATATGTCTCTTCGAGTATGGCTCCAAGTAATAAAATGAATATTAGAGTCAGAAGGGGATGTTGGTATTGCAGCAACTAAGTCAAGAGAAAGGGGTGAATTGTAACTGTAAACTGTATTTGTCTATTGCTGCCTGTTTAGGGTGTGATTTATTTATTATCATTTATTGGCGCTTATATTTCTGAAGGTGGGTGCATGTCTATCCTGGTCCCAGTGGGATGTTAGGATAAGGTTTATAGTGTTGTCTTATCTTATTTTGAAAGAAACATGGCATGATGAATTTTATAAACACCCCCCCCTTTTAATAGAAATATTCTAATTATTGGTTCATAATGCAATTAAAACAATTTCTCTATGGAATTAAATCTTGCCCTGCACTATTTTCAATTCTAACATTGCAGTAAGGGGCTGGTGCATGAGAATCTGAAAACAAAAGTGATAAGACACTAAAGTGAAATTGATAAATCTATTTTCATTGTCCAGGATCAGGGAAATGCACCAGCTAGTAAAAAATATACATGGCAAATGAGAATTTAAAAATTGTCACTTTAATTATCTGGGGCATTTTTAGTAAATTAGAGGATAATTTTTTTTCAGTTATGTGATTTAAAACAAAAAAACTTGACCATGCCCCCTCTATTCGACACTGGTCAGGCCGCATCTGGAATACTGTGTCCAGTTTTGGGCTCCCCACTACAGAAAGGATGTGGACAAATTAGAAAGAGTCCAGCGGAGGGCAACAAAAATGATTAGGGGGCTGGGGCACATGACTTATGAGGAGAGACTGAAGGAACTAGGCTTATTTAGTCTGCAGAAGAGAAGACTGAGGGGAGATTTGATAGCAACCTTCAACTACTTGAAGGGTTGCTCCAAAGAGGAGGGAGCTAGGCTGTTCTCGAGGGTAACAGAGGACAGAACAAGGAGCAATGGTTTCAAATTACAGCTGGGGAGGTCAAGGTTGGATATTAGGAAAAACTTTCTCACTAGGAGGGTGGTGAAGCATTGGAATGGGTTGCCTAGGGAGGTGGTGGAATTTCCGTCTTTGGAGATATTTAAGGTCCGGTTAGACAAAACCCTGGCTGGGATGATTTAGGGGGAGTGGTCCTGGTTTTTAGCAGGGGGTTGGACTAGATGACCTCTTGAGGTCCCTTCCAACCCTATCATTCTATGATTCTATGAACTCATTGTCTTGGATTCTTTCCCTGCATTCCCCATTCACATTCCATCTCCCCACTCTTACAGTCAGTTGCAGGAGATAAAACTACATCAGCAGGGGCTCCTGTGGTTCTTAAACTCTATGAGATCTCAGGGAACTTGAAGAGTGAAATAATTTCTAGTGCCCGTGTTAACTTTTTCTTTGGATATTTTCTGTACAAACCCAATGTCCCTTCATGGTGCAGAGAAGGGATTTCCCTATGTTATTTATTTATTTTGTAGTTGTACTGTAGTCACTCCGACTCACTTTTGATCCCCAATTATTACTGTGGTAGCTGGGTAGATGAGTCCTCCTTGAATATTTATCTAAATGGAGTACACAGTTCATGTGCCATTTCTAAATCAGAGCTCTAGATCTGTTATGCTTATTAGGTACTTGGGAGAGATTCCTCAGGGATGTGGGACTTTTTGCAAGGAAGAGAAAGAGGAAATGAGAATTGTTAATAATTCGATAATTGTTTTCCTTTCCTTTTTAAAAAGATTCTCACCCTTTTAATAAGGGATCTATCACTAATGGTCTCATTTTTCTTTCCTTCTTGTGGCCCTAGCCTGCTGCTGCCTTCTTACAACCTGTGCTGTAGGGAAGGGCATTTTCCTGGAGCATGTTGGAGGCTTCTGATGGGATGGTTTCTGTGTGCAGTAGGACCCTCCTTCCCAAGTCATGTCACCTCCTGGAATGTGGCATTCCAGGCAGCCACCTCTCCAGCCATCCGTGGTTGCCCTCAGCCACAAACCTGAAACCCAGAGTTGGGACTGAGTTATGTAAATACAGTGGGGGGAGGGGGGGAGTTGGCATCCCTGCAGAAGGTGCTGAGGGCAGGATGCAAATAAAGGGGGGATGGTGGAGACAAGGGAGATAGCTGGTGGGGTCTGCCTCTGCAGAGGAAGAGGGGAGAGTGTGGGGTCGTGCAGATGGGGTTAGGATTGCAGGAGCAGGTGTCTGCTCTTCAACTGGTAGCTGTGAGCTCTACCGGGCAGAGAGGGATGGGTGGTGGTTGGGGGTCCCGGCCTCAGACATCATGCTGGGGGCAGAGTTGTGGAAAGAAGGAGGGGGTAGGCGGGGTCTGAAGCAGACCCCTGCCAATGAGACTGTAGGAGCTGTGCAAATTAGAAGAGTGTGGGGGGTGTTTGCAGATTTGGGGGGAAAGCCACGCCCATCACGCGGGGGCGGGGCTATGCAAATCAGCGCCCCTGTGGGCGAGTCTGGGAGCGCTGCAGCTTCGACGCTAAGGCCCAAATTATGCAGCTAACCCGGCGGTGGGCGGGGCTTGGGCAGTGTCTATGGAAATGAGGGGAGCGGAGCTAGGGGGCCGGCTAGCCAAATGAAGATACGGGCGGAGCTTAGCATGCAGATGAGGGGGCGGGGCGGGCAGAGTCTGTCTCTCCGAGTCCCGACCCAGCTGCAGCCAGAGGTGCCGGGCGGTGCATCCGGCTCGCGCCGCATCCGCACCAGCTGCGCCTCGGGCTCTGCGGGAGCGGGCAGAGGCGCCCGGAGCAGCGCGGGATGGCGGAGCCGCCGGCGGCGGCCCCCGGCTTGGAGGGCGAGGAGGGCCCGGTCCGTTTCGCCAGGAAGGGGGCCCTGCGGCAGAAGAACGTGCACGAGGTGAAGAACCACAAGTTCACGGCCCGCTTCTTCAAGCAGCCCACCTTCTGCAGCCACTGCACCGACTTCATCTGGTGAGTGCCCTGCCCCATAGCCCGCCCCATAGCCTGCCCCCAGCCCACCTTCTGCAGCCACTGCACCGACTTCATCTGGTGAGCGCCCCCACCCCACAGCCTGCCCCACAGTCTGTGCCCCAACCCACCCCACCCCTAGCCAGTCCCCAGCCCACCTTCTGCAGCCACTGCATCGATTTTATCTGGTGAGCGCTGCGGGACCTGCGCCATGCCTCCCAGGCATGCATCGCTGGGACTCCTCCCTCCTCCACCCCCAGGGATGCCTGTGTCCCCTGCGCTCATCACTGGGGACCCCCATGCACCTTGGATCTCTGCTCTCCTAGGGACCCAGCTCCCTGCGCAGCCTCTGTTGGGCCCCCCAGCATGCCCAGCTCCCTGCCCCTCTGCTCCTCCAAGCCCCTGCCATGGCAGCAAGGACCCAGGTTTCACCTGTCTAGGGGCACTCCCTTGCTACCCGCAGGTACAGTCACCCCCTGAAGCTGGGGTGCAGAACTGTTAATGTAGAGGCTCCAGAGCCTTTTCCCCTCTCCTCCACTTTCCCAGGCACCCAGGGGCAGAGAGCAGACCCTCCCCCCGGCTGTGCTTCTGCAGCATTGAACCAGCTGTGTGGCACTTCCCAGCTTGTATCCCCAGGGGTGCGTTTGGATGTCCCTGTGGGCAGCAGCCTCCCTTTGTGGGGCGCAGGTTACCAGCTGCTGTGCCTGCTTCTAGTGCTCGGCGTGTGGCTCTGAGCAGCTCTTGCTGGGGAGGCTCAGTCTGGGGAGAGACGGGTCAGGGGGTCTGGTGCAGGGAGATGGTAATTGTGTCTGGTTTTCTCTCTTTGCAGGGGGTTTGGGAAGCAGGGATTCCAGTGTCAAGGTAGGTTCACCTCCACTGCGTTTCAGTGGGTGCGAGTCGGTGGGGTGGGGTGGGGGGTGCCCTGCCCTGCCCTGCCCTGCGGTGGGTGTTGCAAACAGGGGAATCTCTGGGCCTCCTACAGAGACTCTTTAAAGTGCTCGAACACAGCTGGGAAAAGCCCTATGGAGCCTGGTGCTCAGGTTTTCATCCTGCTGAGGTGAAGCGAGGGCGGCTCTTTGCCTGCTGGCGTGTGTCCCTGGCTCTCCGTGGACACAGGACTTCCTTTCATGGAATGTGTGCAGAGCATCTCAGACAAGGCGGGGAGACACAACCCGAGAACCCCTCTGGTTAAGCAGCCGTAAGGTACTGACAGATAGTGACGAAAGCCAGGAAGTACGGGCGGGTGGTGCTATGGGAGGGGAAGTGCAGTAACAGCATGTCAGCCTGAATGCTCTGCTTCCCTTTTATCTTATTTCTGGCTGTGCTGGGGGTGGCGTGGGGTGTTCGGTTGTTTCTTTTAGTTAAAAACTTTCATTGATGACTTAGTTAAAAGTAACTTTCCCCTCAGGCTGCAGTGACTCTAGTCTCAGCTGTAGCTTGATTGAGATGAGGAGGGGACCCTCCAGCAACTCAGGGTGGGTTTTACTTACACCTCCGTCCACCTCAGCCCCATTGCCCTAAGGCCGATTGCCCCTGGGAGCATGTACGTGTCTGCTGGGTGGAGCACAGATTTGTGCTAGGTGGCTATTGATACGCCTGTTAGCGGGCTGGCAGCAGGAGTTTGTCATCAGTACCTTTTATTTTATTTTCACGTTGCGCCTAGTGAGATCTCACTCCATGGCTGGGGCTCCTGTGTAAAATCTGAGTAAATCATGTCCTGGCTGATGCCCTTTTCTCCAGCCCCTCCTAGCAAGTGTCTCCCCTGTAGTCAGGTGGTTATTAATGGATAACGGGACGGCTATGCTCCTGGAGCTGTTCCAACCTGGCATGTAAATAACCTCTTGGGGAATCTTGCTAGTGAAAGGGGTGTGGGTTGCGGGTGTTCGATGGGCTCAGGAATCCAGTCAAAATTGCTGTTCTACAGTCACAGTGTAGTAACCTAGTCACCCCCCCGCCCCTGTTAATTTCTAAGGCATTGGTCACTGTGTTTAGTCTGATTTAGTCACATTTCATTACTCGACTTACACGGTTGTGCCAAGGAAAACGTTGGGAAAAGGTAAACTCACTTTTGATGGACATAATGTACCATCCAGACTGGTGCCTCCCAGCAGACTGTAGGCTCTCTGGTGTGCAGATTATTCTTGTTTAACGATGCAGCCTGGAAGAACTTGAAAGACTGTGTTAAACTGCTGGGAAAATAAGGCTTTAAAACAAAATCCCAAATTGCAATAATCTTAGCTATGGGGTTGCTATAATCAGAACTCTTCATGTTTTGATAATGCTGGGGATTTCTTGTTTTCGGGGATTTATGATGCCTTTATTTATTTATGTGCCTTTATTAAATGAAATTAGTAATCGGTTTAGCTTGATTTTATACTTAACTGGTTGGCAGTTGTCACTTTATATTTTATCATTTTGCAGGGAAATACTTAAATCTATTTAAGTAACACACATGCAAATACAATGTAAATAAATATTGGCTGAGGAGGTTTGGTTCTGGAGTTTTATTTGAAGTCCTGTCAGACATTGAAATCTTGCAGTCATGAAATCTTTTCCCCAAATATCCATTTTGATTGGTGGCTTTCTCCCAAGATCAGCCATTTTGCATGAGACTGAAGGCTCCCTGGAATGAAATCTCACAAGAACAGCTAGTCTTGGCAGACTTCATCTGCATCACAACCAGAAAACGAGCTACATCAGACTTCAGAAGTGACACAGAAACAAAACTCTAGGCAGGAGATCACTAACTGGGGACTGAATCCAATCTGACATTTGCCCCTTGCTACACCTTTAGAAAGAAGAGAGTTTCATGGGAGGGGCCAGGCTTTATTATGGCCCATCTCTAGAATATAACAAAGGTTCCAATGTCCTGCAAAAAGGCAAATTCTCTTTCTCAATCTCTTGGTAACACCACTGCAGAACCTCTCTGATTCCAGCACTCTGAAGATTGTTCCCATTAAAATCTAATTGTAACGGCCTAAATCATGCAGCCTTTCCCGCAGTGCTGCATAATGCCTGCCACTTATGTGAAGGGACTTTCTGTCTTCAACGAGCAAACCTGAAGACACTCAGAGCCCAAGTTAAAGGCCTGGGCGGCTGATGTAGACGTCACGCCTGCTTTTCTCTGCTTGCCAACAGAGCCTAGTGGTGGTAGTCAAGGTCAGCAACTTGCCACAGATCTGTAGCCTTCACACTTTACATGCTTTTCTTTTAGAGACATTCCTCAGGTTACTCCACTGGAGTGTTCTGTGGCTTAGCCTCCCTCTCCCCCTCCGCCATCCCACTGCTGGCTGTAACGGATGCCAGGGGTGAAGTTCTCGTTTGGGGAATGTGGAGGTTAGTTTTGTGCCACTGCACAGCTGGAACGATCCACAGGAAGCCCAGCAGTAGAGCAAATGTTCCTGCTGCGCGTAGCATGGTGGCCAAGTGTGTCCAGAAAATTGAGAGTCCAAAGCCTGAGAGAAAAGAGTCAGCCTGGATCGTCCAATGCCCATGCAGAATCTCTTTCCCGCTGTCTAACTTCTCATGCTTCACTGCGTTCTACCTGTGGTGCTCAGCAGCAGATAAATGTAAGGTTTTTACAGTCTCTTTTGGGGCCATTAAGAACTATTGACCAAGCCTGTAATTGTGCACTTGTTCCAAGGTCTAAACTCTGTGGTTGTAACCAATATTAAATCAGTCGGCCATGTGGGATCAGCGAACGGCACAGAAAGACTTTCTGAGCTGCAAATGCCCAACACCTGGCCTTCAAAGATACTCTTGCTGCAAGCAAACCCTCCCTGCACCCTACAGGCTCCTAGGTAGGATCTTCAAAATGTTGGGTCTGCTTGCAGCACTGAGTCTTGGGGCCTGGGTCAATTGACTCCGGGCGGGCTGTGGGGCTAAACATAGCCGTGTGGCATTCCCACTCATGCTGGAGCCAGGTGCTCGAAAACCCATCTTGGACTTGGGTGCCAGCCCGTGTGGGAATGTCTACATACACTGCCATTTCTAGCTCCGTGAGCCCACGTCAACTGCTCTAAGACTTGGCAATATGGGTTTTTCTTGGCAGTGTAGATGTTCCCTAAATAACACAGGAAGACAAGTCCCATTGACTCTCAGTAGGATTTAGCCTCCTAAATCATTTAGATATTCTGGAAAATCCCATCTTTGGCTGTAAAGGGATCTCCTCGCCTTAAGAAACCATCTCCCAAGCTATGTCAAGTTACTACTGTGAAGAAATCGTTTTCTATTTGAGAGAGGCTCACTTGGCATGGCACAGCATAAACGTAAAATAGGTAGTGCCTGGCCCCAGACTTCTTCCCAGATCTTTACACTTCTATGGGTGCGTCTACACTTACAAATTAAGTCGATTTAAGATTGCTTAAATCGACTTAATTTAATCTGCGTCTACACTACATTTCCCTTAAGTTGATTTAAGGAAAATTAAAGTCGACTTTACTAAACCTAGTTTTAAGTCGACTTTTCTGGCTAAGTCGACTTTAGAAAGTTACCCTGCCAGGGTCCCTGTCCTCCTCAGCCCCCATTGTACCAAGGTACATTGGGGCAAAGGCTGAGCCGCCTGGCACTTGACAAGGGGTGCCCCCCGCCACCGTGGACCTGTCCCAGGTCCACCTAGCCCCTACAAGTTGACCTAGGCGTCCAGCGTGAACGCTCTAGGTCGATTTGGCAGGGTCCCCTCTAAGTCGACTTAATTTTTGAGTGGGGACATGCTAAGTCGACTTAAATTAACAAGTGTAGACATAACCTATGGGATTTAGTTTTTATGTCTCTTTGGGGGTCTGTGGATCAGAAATATTCTCAAGGTAGTAGAATTAAACTTACTGAGTAACAGCAGTTTAATCATTGACAGTGGAACTAATCTTAAACTATATATGCAGTAAGTTTAAAAGACACAATCTATATTGAATATTTTTAGGTTAGAGATTGAAGGTTTAAGGACTGTAAATTGGTATGCCATCTGCCTTATTCCAAGGAAAACTCCAGAAGGGGGTTGAATTTCTTCCTTGCCAGTAAGAAATAACTGAGGATCCCAGGCCTAAAATCACAGGTGCCAGTCCTCTTCCCCCCAGAACTGATCAATTTTGAGCATTCCCACCCTATTACCTGTCAGTCTGGTGCCAAATTTATCATCTTGTTTCATGTGGCTAGGATAACACCTGACGTTGGGGATTGTGTGTATGTTTGGTTCTCCCGCTAGTCAGGTGTTGCAAGATGCATGGTATTGCATTTAATAAGTAGGTTATTTTTAAACGTAAGAAAATATCCCTAATTCAGTCTCGTCAATGGTGAGAGGCCTTCCACGCTCTGAAACCATCCCAGGTTGTAGCATTTTACTGTCAAACGCCATTTCTGACTTGGAAGTTCTTTAACTTCATGAAGTGCCTGGAGCAGTAACTGCGACCTGATGGGCAGTTCTGTCTCTTGTACTCTGGCTGGCTATGTAGACAGCTCTCATCTTGTTGTATTCATGCTTCATTCTGTCAGGGGCCCAGAGTGAAAGGCCCTGCTCTGAAGAGCTGGCACTCTTAGTAGACAAGAGAAGCCCATGTAGGCGGAAGGAGGGATTGCTATGCTCTCTTACAGGTGGGTAACTGAGAGGTCAGCCACTTTTCCGAGGTCAGACAGAGTCAATAGCAGAATCAAACTCTCCCAATTCCCAGCCCAGAGTCTTAACCCCAAACCATCCTTTTCATCAGCATAGCTGCTGAGCGGTCGTTGTGGTTAAGGACTAAAGCGAGGAGAACTTAGTTGGCTTTCTCTAGCTGCTCTATCTCTTTTGTGTTGGAAATCAATGTTGTCTTAGAGGAAACAAAAGACTTCTTTTTATGTAAGTGTCCTGAATCGGGTGGAATCTGTCCTTTGTCACTTATTGCTTCATTTTTGTTGGAGGTCTGCCAGGAGGGATCTTGATCCCTTGTGCCCCTAGGAGTAGGGTTCTTTTCTGTAGAAGTGCGTGCCGTAATTAATTTCCACTTAGTTCTCTTTCCTTTCTCATAGGTCTTGGTGCTTTACCGTAAATGACTGTTGAGGTTTTACAAGTCTCCACTTACTCAGTAAAAATTCAATTCAGGTTCAATATTTTCCCATTCACTATTCTTATTCCATTGTTTAGGAGCCTTCAGGAAGTGTATGCTTTTCCCATTTCTAATGTCCTTTCTACTGCCTGTACCCGCTTCTGTAGGCTTTTGATTGTGTGCCGCTTTCTTTAGTTTTTTAATTACTCTGGCTCTTTGTTAAGTTTGGGGAGACTGACTGGTAGCCATTTGAATGACTAAGGCACCATGCATTCTATACTAATTGCTGGTCTCTCACTCATGTATTTAAGCTTATTCGGGCAACTTCTGCCTTCAGATAGGACAGGGGTCTGCAGCCTGTGGCTCCAGAGCCACGTGTGGCTCCAGAGCCACGTGTGGCTCTTTGGCTGCTCCTTTGTGGCTCTGGGCCCCCCCTTACCTCCAGGGGACCCTGTGGGCATCCCATGCCAGGCTCCAGACTCCCATCACCCCCTACCAGGAAGCTACACCCATTGTGGCTCTCGAAACACTTGGTTATCAAAAGAATTTTCAAAATGTCTCTTTATCTTTTGGGTTGCTGCCCCTGAGATAGGAGAATATAGCTTTATCCAAGAGCAGAACTCGGTCCCTCATGATAAACATCCATGTACGTTGAGACACAGAACTACTAGAAAAATGTAATGCTCACTGGGGGGCGATGGATGTGTTTGGAGTTGCCAGGACGTGAAGAAGGTTCAGCATGCACCGGTTATGTATAAGCAAAGAGAAGATACAGCTGAGTGCGTCAGAATGATCTGTCAGAACTGACTGTGGCCTGGTGAAAAACAAAAAGGAGAAGAGTGTATGGCCATTTTTTAATGCTTTGAGTTCCCTCTGCTTCCTACAGAGCTCTCCACTGGATTTCTTTCTGTGCTGTGAGAACTGTATAGAGCAAAGGCGGGGAAATTATCTTTCCATTTGGCACTGGTCATGGGAGACAATCATGTGGCCTTTAATTGTGGCTAATGGTTGGTGGCGTTGCCCTCCGGAGGATTCCTAACGTGATGTTTTGAATTGGGAGAATGGTAACACTGAGTGCGTTGGTGGAAGTAGCGATAGACAGCAGCCTGGGAGCTCTGAGCTGCAAGAGGCTGATGGCCAAAGTTTAAAAAAACTAGGAGGCTGGAATCAGGTGTCTTTAGGCATCCAAATGTAGGTTCTTTGGCCAGGGGTTTGCATGTGGGATGCAGTTCTGCTACTGAAGCTAAGCTGCTCTTCTAGCGACCACCTGTTCACACCGTCCAAGGGAAAGGTGTCTGTGCAGCGCTGAGGCTGGAGTTGCCAGGCCCTGCCATAGTACAAGTGACTCTGGAGATGAAAAGGCATTTAATAAGGCTTTCCAGAAATTGCCTTCTTACTGTAAAAACTTCTCTTTGTGAAGGGAGCAAGATCTCGACTCCTTTTCCTTTTTTTTTTTTTTTTTAAAAAAAGCTGCTTAAGAAGAGGGCTGGCTTGAAAGCTCTGGAGAATGAAATCTCTCCGTTTCTCGCTAGAGCTCATGAGACCTGAGCAGTGGCGGTTCTGGCGTGAAGGGAACATGTTGGTTCGGTCCTTGGCACCAGACTGCTGGCGGGAATGGACTGAGGGCACATGTCCTCTAGGAACTGGACTTGCTTAACAGCTGTTTTGTGGCCTGCTAACATGTTTCTGTCACTGCTGACCCAGGCAAGACGCTGTGACCTAGAGGTGGAGCGCCAGGCAGCATGACTCACTCACTTGTGGATCTTAAATAACCTGCTCCTGTTCTTGCAATGTTTTGAATGTACAGGGCAATTGGAAAGGATTTGGGAGAGGAAAAAACAGTGCCTTATTTACTCAGAGAAGTTTGGCTCAGATGCAGCAATTTTTTTCTTTCTTTGTGACATGAGCTGGTTCTGTTTTAATTAGGCAGGCCAAGGTGTGTTCACCAAGTATTTCATTTAGACTGAAGTTTGGAAACAAAATACTCACTTGTCTTACAATTCAGCTTTCTCGTTTGGCTTCAGTTTCCAAACTCAACACTTGGTGCAAAACCCAAGAAGCTGGAGATGGCTCAGTAGGATTTAATCAGACCACAACACTTGCGTAGAAGGTATCAGCTTTTAAAACCCACCCTTTCCTTCCCCCACTCCTTTGCTGCCCTCCAAACGGAAGTGAAAGCTAGTTGCATTCTAAAGTTGCAAATCATACTCCTGCTACAGTCTATCTTTTTTCGGTCCTCATTAGCTCCATATAACTACGCAGTGTGTGTCTTTATTGACTGTGTACTGAGCAAGTGAGAAATGAAGGAAAACAAACTCCAGTCATTCAGAGTTGTCTCAAAACTAGTAATTTAGTGGGAACATAATACGTACATTGGAGAAATGTTAGTGATTGTGCAGACTAATTAAAAATGGTACTACAATTACTTTTGCAACACAAATGATGTTAATTATGTAATGCTGCAGAAATTGGAAACAAAATTTTGCAGAATGTTTGGATGACTCTGTGGTGGAACGAATCTTAATATACTTCAATACTACAAGAATGAAGTGTGTTTGCACATATGGAACCCAACTCTTTTTGCTGCTAGCACCAGTGCATTTGAGCAGGTAGAAATAGAAAGGGGAAGTTGGTCCCCCGCTTGCTTCTCCATATGGTGTTTAGCTTTGCAGAATTTTGATTAAAAATATGGTTGACGACACAAAAGCAGAAGATGCACTCTCTGAATGTAGGTCAAGTAACGAGGCCTCCTCCAGATGCTGCTTTAAAACAAGAAGCAAGCAGCAATTGTTCCTTTAGTTTCCCTCCCGCCCCCATCTTGTTTTCTGTTCCTCCCCCCTCCCCATAATTGCTTCATGGTTCATTAGCATGCCGTGGGACAGGGGGGGAATTCTGGAACTTCCAAAATCTGCAGCTGCTTTGGAGAAATATTCTTTTTTTTTTTTTTTTGGCAGTACATATCACTTGGGTACATTAAGAGGCTGCAACTTAATTAGCACCTTTCTTCTTACAAGTGCACAGAAATCCATTAAGTTCATCAGGGAAATCTATTTTTTCCCCATCGCAATTAACGTTGATGGATTTTCCTTTCTAGTTGCCTGAGAAAGGATAGCTGCCACCTTTAAAAAATGATTTTAGCTACAGTAATTGGGTACTCCTGTTAGAAGGGCAGCCCTGGGGCCTGAAAAGCAGCCACTGAAGGCAGCAGAAAAACTCCTCTTGGAGTCAAGCGTATTGTCTGTATTGTGCTTCCTGCTGTTCCATCAGGGTAGGGGTATTCGCCATTCTCTGAACCACCCCAGTACTTGAGTGCGATTAAATTCTTCTGCAGTGTGAAAGGCTCATCCAATGTGAGGGCTTCAGTGAGAACCTTGATAAACACGGACTGTAGAATAGATGGTTTTTCGTTCACTTCTCAAGGTTTAGGACACTTGGGGACCCTCCAGTCCCCTTTCCTCTCAGAGCTGCTCAGAAATGTTCTGACTAATGACTTCTTGTCAGAACAATACAAATTGGTTGAAACTGGAACTCTTCCTGGGAAGGGCTCATGAGGAAATGTTTCTCAAATTGGGGATGAACTTTCAAGAGAGACGCCAAATTTGTTAGTCTTTAAAAGTGGCACCAGATCCCTTGTTTGTTCTCTTAGCCTGGTGGCTAGGGGACTCCTCAGGGTTGGGGACTCCTCAGTTCAGGCCCTTGTTCTGATTCCACTTTAAGTCCTTGCTCCAGATCAGGTAGAGTCAGAACTTGAAGCTTGGCCTCCCTCATCTCAGGTGAGTCCCTATCCATCAGGCTGCTCTGGGAGGAGGTGGGGGTTGTCTTTCTTTCTCTTGGGTTTTTCATGGTCTCAGTTTCATCCCCAGTTCAGAATTAGAAAACTGGAAATATCACTTTCAGCTCTGCCTCTCAGCTACATTTGGTCATACAAACTCCAGTCATGTGCCAGGAAACTGGAGTAGGGGCGTGGAGTAGGCTCTTACTTCCTTTAGGTGCCGTTTCTTCTTCCTGTTGCAGGGCGAGAGCCAGACCCCTAGTCTCCAGGCTTGACAGGTGAGTCGGAGGTAGCACTTCTTAAAAGCAGCTTTCAGTCGCACAGCCCTTGGTGTTGGAGAAGTAGAGCGGTGCATCTCTTTGCAAACAGTTTTCCAGTGGCTGTGGGTACACGAGCTAACATTGTCATCCAGCTTGGGCCTGCAAATCAAGTGGCAGTCGTCCTAGCCCCTGATCTTGCAATCTGCTCAGGGTGAGTAGCCCCGGGAGGACAGTGAGGCTCCACACACGTAAGGGTTTACCCATGTGGCTCCCATTTCAGGACTGATGCTTAATTGCAGATGCAGAGTTGAGGCTGGGCTGTAACTCTTCTTGAAGCCAGGCCCAAATTCAATTGGGATCTTCACAGAAGTTAGAATTAGAAAATCTCCATTTGGTAATCTGGTCCATTCTTGCCTTTCTGCCAGCCACTCAAGGCAATATTGTTTTCTAACGTTTCGTCCAGTTCAACTTAAAATGCTCATCACTTGTAAAATGTTTAACACTTTCACGGATCCTTTCTGGTTCACCTTTGAATATAGGAGCTAATAATGCACATGCTTCCCGTGCCTCAAGTTAACTTTGAATTCTGCCCATCATTCCAGTCCAGTGAGGGATTGATCCATATGCAGAGCACTTAATGAAAAAGTGTGCAGTCAAAAATAAAATGTGAATAGGCCGCCTCTTGTTCCTGCCTGCGGATATGTACAGTAATGAGAAGGGACATTTAGCTAGCGGTGGGTGGGATGGGATTGTGCCAAGGATAAATGTTTGGGTGGATTTCTCTGCAAAAGCCAGCTGTAAAAAGAATTCAAGTGTTGCACATTAACGTAAACACAACTCCAGACCTGCCAAGGTCCAAACGTGGGGCGGGAGCCTCTGTGACATGTGACGGCTCCAGCGCGAGAGAGAAAACCCGACAGCAGCAGAGGCCGAGTGGAGTGCTGTGCAGCTCATGCTTCCAGCGTTGCTTCCTGACGCACTCTTTTGGAAGTCCATGAACTAAAGCAGTTTTTAAAAGGGGAATAACAAGTCCCTGTAGGAGAGAGAGAAATAACTTCTAGGTCCTGCATTCAGCGCCTTCCTCCCTTGTTCATGAGGTGCATAGGCAAGGCAGATTTGCTCAGAAAATTGCCCTGACTGGCTCTTCATGCAGGCAGTAGAAAAACTTCCCTGCAAAAGTAGAACTTCTGGAAGTCACAAAATCTTTCTGCTATGCTACCATCCTAGGTAGTCTGGCCCCTGGTTTGTCTTGAGAGCTCCCAGAGAGGCACAGATGTTGTCATGTTTCAGCCGACCTCTCAGTTCTGTTCTCTCTGATAACCCGGCAAAGAAGAGGAAAAGAATTCTTCCTGGATCCTCTTCAGTTCAGCACAGGCATCACAGGAGACAAAGGGAGATAATAGGTACATGTTGAACGTAGGGACTGTGCCATGCCCGGCGTTAGCAGCAAGCTCTGAGTGCCAAGCCATTGTGCTCCCTACAGATACACGAGGGGCAGGATCTGGTCTTACGCTCCGTCCCTTGCTCTCCAGGATGGAGCATCTTGTCCCTGCCTCTGGTACAGCTGAGGCTCCCTGTTCTTTAGGGCAGCGGTTAAAGAAGAGAGAGTTCCCTTTGCTTCACCACAGCTGCTGAGGAGGAAGAGGGGAAGCTGTGGGATGCCGCGTATCCAGCCAGCAAGATGAGGGCCAGAGCCCCTTTTGCTGATTGAAGGGGACTGGGTGTAGTCTCCCTGACACTCCCTTGAGCCCTGCAGAGTGGCCATGGAGCCCTGTGGCTAGGCAGAGTGTGTCATACCTCTCACCACCAGCTCCCCTGAGCCGCACAGCCCAGACTCAGGGGTTTTCCAAGTCAGACTTGCCAGGGGCTCCAGGAGTTGGGGGCTGGGGTGGAGAAGGGCTAGAGAGCAGAGAAGTGCAATGAAGAGAGTTAACTCAAGTTTCCAGTGGGTGATCCCTTGCCGGTGAGGTGCCTGCCCGGGCTCGTGGGGCTAACGGCATGCGCACTGGTGAGCAGTTTTCGTCAGCTGGTGTGGAGAGCAGTTCTGGGGCAGACCTTGGCTTGTGCCGGAAGAGCAGTCTTGGGCCAGTCAGAGGCTTAGTGGGAGGAGTTATTTGACAGGTGTATGTGGACCTGTGCAGCAGGCAAACCTGAGTCCTACATATGGTCCTCCTTGCCTGGGAGAGTAACCACCTAAAGACACAATTCCAGCAGGGGCCACTCTGCCCTGGTTACACGGCCAGATCGAACGCTCCCTCGGGGCCGAACCGTGCGGTGCAGCAGTCACCGAGCGCCTAACCCCAAAGATCAGGGTCCCATTGCACGTGGTGCTGCACAGCCAAGAAAGTAAAACAGAAATGAAAAAGGCCCCAGCTTGTGTCCCAGGGAGCTTTACAAATGGTGCCTGTTTTCTTCTACCTCACTCCAGGGAGCCAAATATCAATGGCGACCGGTGGCTTCCTGTCAGAGCTGTCTGCTCCCAGCTGACTGTTGAGTGCAGGAAGTAAACGGTAGGAATTGTGAATAGAGGCACCTGCCGCCAGCGTGCAGTAAATTATTTGTACATAATGCTCTCAGGGCCTGATCCTCCATTGTGTAATTCCTCGTCTCTCAATGACAGTCAATGGAGCTGGGACACAGGAGATGAGCGGGCCCTTCATCTCTAATGTGTCTGGAGAGCACCCCTTGGGTTTGTTTCTGTTCCCAACACGCCTCACTGGTGGGCTTCTTGCTTGGTGCTGTGATGGGCTGGATGAAACCCTGAAATATCCCATCCCAAAATCACTTCTATTCCTATAAGAAGTAGATGTGGAAGGGGAAGGATATTATTGCATGCATGTGTCCCTTAAAACGTAGGGATGGGATGGGGTGACTCAGAATGAAAAACCTTCTTTTCCTTGGAGGGCATTTGCCACTGTTAGATGGATTGAGTAGATAGACAGTGCAGGACAGACCGTCCTTGGTTTCTTGCAACTTCAGAGGCTATTGGGCTGTCTCTCTTAAAAGGAAAGGAGGCCCTCGCTCCTGTTCTGTGACAATTGTACCTTTTCACCACCTTAGCTGTTGGAACTGTGCACAGGCTGCACCTGATTTCTTGGCTGGGGACCCTGGAGCTTTTACTTTAAACTTTTCTTTCCTGTTAGAAAGCAGCCCTACACAATGTTTGGGGTTTGGGATGTGGAAATTCTGATGTCCAGAAATGAATTAGTGCTGCATGTAAGTTATCAGTTTTTTTTATAAAGCTTATTGCAGGAGTGGTTGGGTGAGGTTTTGTGGCCTGCATTGAGCGGGAGCTCAGACTAGATGATCATATTGGTCCCTTCTGACCTTAGAGTTTGAGTCTGATTACTTTTTAGCTAATTGTTTGGACGGTAGGAAGTTGTTTACCCTTCTCCCTCTTGGGTTAAGTGAGCAGGAGCACCCTGCAATGGTTTATCTCTTTAAATTGCTTACAGAGCCTGGCCATATTGCTGCTTATGTGGAAAATTTGTTCCATGAAACAATGGCTGATGTAGCCATTCAGTTTCGCTGTGCACATTCGGCTGTCAGTGCCCTTCTGTCTAGTATCTGTTTGCTGCTTGTGATGGCTATTGTCTATTGGCTGCACGCTGAACTGCAGTATATAAATCACTTCAGGAGAGTCCTTCCTGCAACTACCTCATCTGCAGGGTTTTTTAACGCTCTCTGCAAAATACAATCATCCTTATCATTTCATCTCTTGGGATGCAGCTCTTCATTGGATTGCTCAAGCCCCACTACCTTCTGTCCAGCTCCTCTTTCTATGCAATGTACTACTGCTTTCTTTCCAGTGCCTTTCTAAATAAATAGGAGGCTTCCCTCTTTTTCTATAAGGTATCTCAGTTTCAGAAAGCACGAGGCTGCAGTCAGCCCATCTCTTATAAAAAGATTGGTGCCTTGACACTTCTGTTACCCTGCTGACAAACGCTTTTGACTAAGTCCCCATGCTGTGTTACGGTTACGACATCAGAGCTGCTGGAATCAAATATCTGTAGGAGTCTGGGAGCTGGCCGTGACATGACATACACACCAATGTAGCAGGGTACTTAGTCATACACTTGAATATGTCTCTTATAGCAGGTCAGCTCTATGCGGATCATATTTAACCCTCAGCTCTAACTCTGGCTGATTCTGCCACGGGTAATTCTAGTCGCACTCAGGGACAGGTTGTGGACAATAAAAATTCATGGAGGCTGCGACCTGTCCCTGACTGTTTCTAGAAGTAACAGGGGAGAGGGAGGAAAAGAGAGCCACAGAGGAATTCAGCTGCTCCAGTGGGCTGGGCGGCTGATCAGCTCTTAGACACCGGGCTCCAGGGCTGGCAGATGTCCCGGGCAGTCACGGACTCCATGGCCAAATCACATCCTTAGCTAAAACCACCCTGTACTGGGAATTGTTGGCTTTCGGGGGATTCAGGTAGACTGGCTCGGGTGGCCATTATGGCCAAGACTCTACCCGTTGTGCTGAAACCTGTGTGGGGAGAGAAGGCTGAGAGCTCCCTGTGCTTGCCTTGGGTCCTGTTCGTGGCCAGGTCTCCAGCAGGAGAGCGAGTATACTGGGTTGGAGATCCGCGAGGTCATGAACTCAATGATCTAAGAGTTGTATTTTCTTGTCACCAAGAGGCGTAAACACCAGCATGGCTGAGTTCCTCATGCTGAAGCTAAATTGCATTGATTTTAGTACCTAGTGCATCTGGGCAGTGTTTGATCTGTCTAAGTATCCTGCTTCCATTTTTGGCTCTTGCGTTGCTTCTGTGCCAGATTTGTCTCTCTTGTCTGCTCTGCTAGCAGCATTTAGGTGCGGATGTGCTGCTTATCCTAGTGTTACAGGCTGTGCTAACAGTAGGTGGGAATGGGTTTCCTAGCCTGCTGTGCATTAAAATACATATTGCCAAATAAATCTACTATATGTTTTCAGATGGCTTAGACTGCCAGTGAACTTCCTTATCCAGGTGAAAGCTTTGGCCCCCCTTGGCAAGCAGTTCTTGTTAGCGCCAAGCAGGTTCTTAGATGGTTTTTTGGGCAGAGGCGTTAATCGCTTGGGCAGAGGAGGCACTGCATTGAGAGTTTAGGAACCGTTTCCTTGAGGAGAACTTCAAGATGTCTGAGTTACTAGTAAACTTCAGGAAGGCAAGGGGGAGTTTACAATTATATGCAACATCTGCATGTTCTGTTTGGGGCAGAGAGGGAATGCTACCTGCTTTTGGATGGGGATGATAGAGTTAAAATCCCAATGCTATTTTCATAATCCTAGCGCTTGCCTTCTGATCCAAGCTCCTTGAATTTAGTCTTCAGCCAACTCCCGTGTAGCTAACAAGATCATGATACTTGAATCATGGTTCTAAAGTGAGTAAGGTGTAAAACACCCCCTGCCATGTAGTTAGCCAACTTGGACGGATCGTTCTCATGGCATTTGTATTGCTCTGTGTTGCGTTTAGAAATAATATGACAGGAATAGCTTCAGACTTTTAAAACAGAGATACTTAGTTGTTCTTTCTGGAGGTGAATAGTTAGAACTTCTATGTGTTCACATTTTCAACACTGCTAAATGCATTTTCATGAATTCCAATTATAGCGTAAGAGTCAAGAAGTGAAGTCTTCAAGAGGCACAAAACTCTCTTCTTGGCTCTTGTGAATGGTTTCATTAGCCATTTGTCAGTGGTAAAAGCCTCTGAAATTCATATCCGGTCCCGGGATTTTTTCTGACTAGGAATAAGAGGCTGGAGTGAGCAGACAGCAGCATATAACACTCCCTGAAAGTGTTTGCTCCTAAAACATTCTATGATCCTTGTTTCTATTTTCCCTCTAGATCTGTTACTCTTTGTCAATGGATTGGTGGGCAGATATTATTCAGAGATCATTACCCCGTGGCACTTTATTTACCTCACTTAATTGTACTTCCCATGTATGCAAAACAGTATTGCTGTCAAAAATCACAAAAATTGTACCTTCCATGCCTGTCCTGAAGAAGTTGGATTCATGTTAGCTTTTTTTTTTTTTTTTTTTAAATCGGTGTATTTTTGTTGGTTTGCATTAAATCAAGAAAAAGCATTAATTTTTGAAACCTGAAAATCCTGCATAAATCATTAACAACGTAGGGAGTAGCGAATAGGAGTCTTGGCCAAAGAGTAAAAATAATCTCTCTGTCGTGGAGACTGGCTTTCTATAAGAACATATCTGTGGTGGAATCTCCGTCTCTGGAGATATTTAAGGTTCGGTTAGACAAAACCCTGGCTGGGATGATTTAGTGGAAGTAGACCTGCTTTTAGCAGGGGGTTGGACATGAGGACCTTTCCAACCCTATGATTCTATGAAGAGCTGTCCCCAGAATGCTTTCCACTTTTGAACCTGGGTCCATTAAACTAGACCCTTCCCCTCCCTGCTGCAGGTAGTTAGGGTTGAACAGCACCCAGTGTCCCGGTGGGGGTCGAAGCACTTCTAGCTCAGTGTATTGTGACTTCCCCCATACTGAAGGAATATTCCTCTTCTGTTTAGAACCAAAGTCTAGATTCAATTGTTGTTACTGATTGGAGCAATGAGCGGTAATGATGTGGAGAGGCAGAAACCAGTCATACTGTATAATTGCAGTACCAATATTATAATCAAGGTTGTTAATAAATATATTAAGCTTAATTTGACACACACCTGCTGCAGTTGGGACATATGCTGCCTGTTCAGGAAAACTATGTTTTTAAGGGGTAGAATCTGGCATTTATTGAACAGAGAGCTCGATCAGTGGAACTGGCTGAAGATTTCCTGTCCAACATTTTGGACAGAAAATAACATATTCTTTTCTGAGCAAAGCTTTAATGGAAAAATTATTTAATTGAAAATGTGTGTGTGTGTGTGTGTGTGTGTGTGTGTGTGTGTGTGTGTG
>ML685786.1:2083071-2096017 GCA_007922175.1 Pelusios castaneus | reverse complement strand
TGTGTGTGTGTGTGTGTGTGTGTGTGTGTGTGTGTGTGTGTGTGCAAAATGGGATTGGGTAGGGGAAAATGGTGGTGGGGGGCAGAAAGGGAAAGGGTTAAAATCTAAAACCTTTTTGGGGTTAGGTTTTCATCAGATTTTTTTTTTTAAATTTCATGGGAGATATTGGGGGAAAAATGAGAAGTTTTCCAATTCTCCACAGAAAACAAGGGATGGTCATTTTTGAACTGTTCTAGAGATCTGCTTTCCCTGTTAAATGTCGCTTGTTCTGCTAACTTCCCACCTGTGTTCATCTGTCTCTGGGATGTGAAGGGTCCTCAGGACTCAAGTCTCTCGGAAGGCAAATGTGCAGCTCTTAAATTGTGAAGCAAACCGCTGCAGAAAAATAAAACAAAATCGACCCCCCCAGTGTTGGTGTGAGAAACTGTCGCTAGGCTTCCTTCAGGGGCTTCCCTGCCATCAAACAGCAATTTTAGCATCTCCATGGCTTGTCAGAGTTTCTCTCCTGATTTTCTGGCTCATTGCAGCTGCCTGGAAGGATCAGCTGGAATGCCTTAACCCTGCACATTCCCGGCAGCCTTGGTAGCTGTCTCCTTCCTGTGGGACGTCGGTGGCTGTCAAATTCTGAAATGAAATGCAATCGGAGGGTTTAGTTTCTCGGGTCAAACTTCTGGTTTTTTGCTCTGTTGCAGCTGTGCCGTTTCAAACACAGACTCCATTTCTCCAGTGGAAGCAGCGCTCCTGTCAGACCTCAGTTCTGCCGACGTGGGTGAACTGGCCCCACTATGGTGCCAGGTTTTCACCTGAGTCTCTTGGGACCCGAGTCCTCCAGATCCTCTTAGACACGGACGTCAGTTCTGAGAACAGAGGCTGTGAGGCTGCTCTGGGGAAAGAGTGGGGTTAACTTAGGGCTCCCTGCACCATTGATTTCCCATTCAGTGAGTAGCTCAGTACTATGGGCATGTCAGCACTGCAGATTGCAGCCCACCTATGCAGAGCCAAGCTTTGGTGTATCTGGCATGCTAAAAACAGTGATGTGGCGGCACAGGTTAGCCGCCTGGTATGTACTCCGGGTCCTAGGCAGGCGTCTGCTGCTATTTTTAGCACGCTAGCTTTGTCTAAATGCATACGTGTAATGCAGTCACATTTCCTGATTGCAGCGCACACGGCTTCTATATCCTGTCCCCAGGAGGCTAGTGCCTTTGAGCAGTGTGTGGAGGGTAAGGGTTACTCTGGAGTGACTTGCTGTCTAAATCTTTAGTGAATCCCTGCGTCCTGTCCACACTCATATCTCCTGAGGTCCCTGGCTGGAATTTGTGTGATTCCCAACTCTCTCTAAGAGCATCTGGGGCCGAGAGGGCCCTCGGGCCTCTGCAGTTTTCAAGCACTGAAGGTTCTCGAGCCCCATTACCTGCACCTGCAGCAGCCATCAGCTCTGCAGAGTAGAGAGGGAGATGCTACGTTAGTGCCACAGCTCCTGCAGAGTGTATGAGCACCGTAGTTGAGAGTTAGCATTAAAATAGCTGCTTGGGAAAGAGACTTCCTTATTAAACCCCCATCAAACAGCCTGACTTTAAGCAGCCGAATCTTGTATCTATATGGGGAATAATAAAGTCATCAGTGCTGCAGGCAAACATTTGCTCCTGCCCTACGACCTGCCCCCTTGCAGCATTTCTTTAGTGGGAAAGGCTCATTTAATTCCTCCTTGGTTTCTCGGCTGGGAAGAGCCTTTAATTAGCCTTCGCTCAGTAGGGTGGCCATTAAACGTTTAGGATGAGATGTTACTGGATTTACAAAAATTGCAGCAGTGCCTCACTGTTACGGTGATTAACATTTGTGTGGTTATGAAATCCTGCAAGTATTTAAATCTATTTTGTAAAATGTGCATGTCTCAGCCAGAGGATCTGGATTTTTTCCCCTTCCCCAAAGCAGTATGATCCAGATCTTCAATACAAGAGCTCCAGTTTTTTAATTTTACATTTTGCTGTTCTTGTTCTCCTCTGGGGAATCGAACACTTTCCAGCTGTGGACAAGTTCCATCATCAAATGTTGCATGAAAAATGACTTCTCTTCCCAAGCTGGGAGTAGAATTAAATCCTCAAATGGCTGTATATTAAAAGCTAGTCTATTAAACAGCAGCAGCTCTAAGAAGTTGGATGTTTAATAAACATACAAAGAGCTTCTGGCATGTACATTCCAACCTGCTCTGACGTTTAGTGTTGCTGCTGCTCCGGACCGGGGATATTTCAAATATATTCTTTAGAACATGTTGTCGCTGGCACAGGGCAGTGTCCATTAGCTGTGCTGTCCAAGAAGCCACCTACAGCGGGGGTTCTCCAACTTTTTTCTGGAACCCCCTTTGAAGACATTTCAGGCTGTGCTCCCCGCCCTCCCACCATGCCACCGTTGCTTCTGCTGGAGGGGGCACTCCCTTTAGCACGCCCAGCTCTTCAGGCCTTGGGTCGTCAGCTGTTCACGGGGCGGAGAACAGCACCCATGGCATGTGCGGGCGTTGACGGGTCTCGACCCCCAGTCTGAGAACCCTTGAGCTATGGCGTTCAACATGTCTCTGAAATCCTGCGCCAGGAGTCGGTCATTAGTTGCAGACCTTGCACGAGACCCTGGTTTCTGCGATGCTTGTGGAAAAGTTAATTGGGTCTCAGCAGTTGCAGTTACAACTTGAAGGCAGCCATGGCCGTTTGTTCCAACATAATGCCTCCGTCCTGTTTCATTGCTTGATGTGCTGTAACTCCTTGCTCTGAGAGCGGTTGTTCTGGGGTCATTTCCCCAGTGTTTGTGCCTGTCTGTGAATGCTTTCCTGTAATAGCCAGTCTAAACTGCTCTCCAAATGCGCTGGTTTCCAGCTGGCCCATAGAACTGAGTTCTGCTTTTTATGTAGAGAGATTTTTCTCTCTAATCTGCTAAAATTGGATGACATGCTGAGAGGCCTGCTGCAGATCAACCCCGAGCTGCTGGGATTAATGAAGGATTCTCTGGACAAATATCTCGGGCCTCTGTGCTGCAGAAGGTCAGACGAGTTGATCATAACGGTCCCGGCTGGCTTTAAAACGCTGCTCCTGTAGAAAATGTTACTAGTTTTCTCGTCTTCTGTATAATGTGAGGAGGTGCCTACCCCGTACAATGGGACAATGGGTTAGCAGAGTCTGAGCTGGGTTAGCCCACTCTGTTGCCCTTGGAGGGTGTCATGCTTGATTTTTTGTTAAACCCAGCTGGGGAGAGGCTGGGTCTTCAAAAAGAAGGAAATGAGAGCTGCAAGGGGGAACCAAGGATAGAGAAACCAGAACGGAGGAGGGAGGGGATTCCCATCCACTGCAAAGAGGCTGGGAAAGGCAGACTAAGGAATGGAATTAATCCCTGTGGTGGTCCCTGGAGGGTAGGTTTAGGCTCAGAGAGGTGGCCCTGAGGAGTTGGCATTCCAGTGGAGTAAAAGAGGGACGAAGGGGACCTCAGGAGAACACACGCCGGGGAACCAGGGGAAAGGCTGTGTTAGGCACAGGTTGCAGGAAAGCAGCAGGTAGGAAGAGGTCAGGGAAACAGGTCCACCTGTGAAGGATTAGGCCTAGTTGCTGAAGAAAAGGTCGCTGGGTGAGATCCCAGAACAGAGGGTGGGTCTGGGTTCGCCTGCCTGCCTAAGGAAGGGGTGTACAAGCCCATCATAAGGATGGTTGAATCAGGGGGCTGAAGTTTGAGCCTCAAGGATGGGCTGAGGAATAGCCCAAGTGGGAGGTGGAAAGATCTCTTGTTATGTTTTATCATCTTGGAAGGAGATGGAACTAAATGGTGACGTGGATGGAGGGCTGAGTCAGACCACGGTGGGCCTGGAGCGATTGTAGGCAGGGGAACTAGAGGAGAGTGTGCGCGCGCTGTATAGCCAGATGGGAGGGTGCACTCCAGTGGTGATTCTGCTCCTATTATATCCCCACCCTTCCTCCCCCAATTCTCCAAGCTTTTTCTGGTATGAAAGTCTCTCTCTAGGCAGTGCAAGTGGAGGAAAAGGAGGAAAATGACATTCATATGTGAGTGGTTTAAAACTTCAATCAGATCCTCTTGATGCTTGGATATGAAAGTGCTGACTAAGGAACTGACTTGGGGATCACCTCAACCATATAGTCCCATGAATTCAGACTGCCCTGCAGTGAGCAGTTTGGCTGACCCGGACTTGAGGATTTTGCAGGGGGACTGGAACAATTTTATAGTGGGGGAGTGCTGAGAGCCATTGAACTAAACTGCAAACTCTGCAAGTGATGGAAACCACATCAAGCCAAGGGAGAATAGGGCGACGCGTTCTAGACCTTCAGTAGGGGAACAGCCTAGTAAGAAATAGTTGTGCTGTGGAGGCTGACCGTTTACATCCCTGCCTCACTGCCTTTCTAATGGGAAGAAGTTCTAGTAAAGGGCTAGTCAACAGCAGTCTCTCCTTAAAACATTCCTTTCAGAAGGCTTAGTTCAAAAAATCTATACCAATTTCTCGGCTTTCAGATGAGCTTGAGATGTTACCTGTGGCTTAATCGTATTACATAACTACTGTTAATCTTAAATATGCATGAACTAATACATATCTGTAACCAGGGGAACACTAAGATGGTGGGTGGATAATAGATGGAATTGTTTCTGCTCCCCGAAGTTTGAGCTGGGGAGAAAGAATAAGTTACGTGGCTGGCCAGATGAAGGACTTGCATCCCCTACTCTGTAATTAAAGGTCAGGGCGCTACTAAAGCCAGCCACCAGTTAGCCACAGTTACAGGTGCTGCACGAGAGCCTACCTGGGTCTGTCCATGTGGCAGTTTTTCCTCTGGGGTTGTCAGCAGTTTGATCTAGCGACTGACCAGCTGAGTGTCCTTAGCATTGTATGCAGACTTTTTTTTCTTCCCTAGGTACAGCCAAGCAACTTTGTCACAAGATCCCATAGTTGCTGGAACGACGTGTGTGTGTGTGTGGGGGGGGGGGGGGCTGTGGGGGCTGCTGCGCTCCCTGGCTTGACGTGGTTTCCATCATGTGAAAGGTTTGTAGTTTAGTTCAGTGGCGCTCACATCCCCGCTATAAAATTGTTCCAGTCCCCCTGCATAATCCTCAAGTCCAGGTCAGCCAAACTGCACAGCAGTCTGAATCCATGGGAACGTACGGTTTGCAATCTAGGTGCAATCACCTGGATGGTTCTCTATACAGTGTGTGCAGGGCTTGTTTGTTTCAAATGCTACCTGACTGTGAGCAGGACTGTGTAGCCAGGCCTTTGGGAGGCAGAGAGGTGTACATCGCTGTGCCGTTGACAGACTAGGTGCCAGCTCATGCCAAGCGCCCTGTGCCTCAGTGGCCCGTCTGTGAGGTGGTCGTATTAGATCAGTATTGGACTGATCAAAACACGTTTAGACCTCGTGGAGAGCTTGGAGGCTGCAGCACGCGGTAATCACACTGATCATATCTGTGCCCCATGTTGTAAAGTAATATCTAAATTCTTGTATTATAAGCTTTGGTACACGTGTAAATCACCACACAGGAGAGAGAGAGAGAGAGAGAGAGAGAGAGGTAACTAGTGTAAAGCACTGATCTCCGACGCAAGGGTCATGTCCTGGCCATTGACAGCAGGTTGACTAGAATGGACCATCAGAGGGAAAAACTTGGTTTTCTGCCATTCCCCTCCACCCCCTCACGAAGATGAGTCTTGCAAGTAAATTCCTCCCATCAGCTGACTTTGCAGCTCAAAGCAGAAGGGGGGGGGGGTGGAAATGGGGGGAGGAACTGTAACGAGGAGAAATTGTATTTTTATCCTACGTGGACTCTGGGAAACAAGGTTTTTCTAGGCATAAGCAGGAGGTCCTCAATAATTAGCTTGGGTTCACCCTAAAGAACATGCAAAGCTTGCTTATCGGAGACGCTCCTCTTACTTCTCAAAATCAGGGTTGTAGTTTATATGTTTACCTGCTTTAACCTCATAAATAACTCTTGTATTTCTCCATATAATAAATCTTTATATGGTTTATTATGGGATTGGCTACAAGTGTTGTCTTTGGTGTGAGAACTAAGAGTAATTGGAATAAGGGAGTGGCCCTTTGGGATTGGGAGTAACCCTGAATATCTCTGTGATTCCTGGTATAAGGGACCATCTGTCCCACAGGTCGCTTCACCTGGGTGGCGAGACAGACCAGAGTGACTCTGTTTTAAGACTGTTGTTAGTAAGTGAGGAGTTTACATTTGATTGGTGGATGAAATCTCACTATGAACTCTCAACCAATTGGGGGTTGACGCCCTGGTTCTTAGGTACTCATTTGGTATCCTTTTAAATAGAATTCGCTGCAAGGCGAATCACAGCGCTTGTGTACAGGGCAAAGAAAACGGCTGTTCTTAAACAGTTGTCCAAGATCTCTCCCTAGAGCCTTCTTTATGGAAATCTTAAGAAATACCATTAAGACCATATTCCCATCTGTTCCCTAGTTTCCATCAAAGGGAAAGAGTTAATATATCTTAATCCTGCAGTCACCAGTCCCATCTTCCCAGGGGGGAGAAGACAGGATGGGGAGTTTCTGGCAGGCAGCGGCCCTTTAAAATGTGTAATTCCAGCAATGTTCCAAGTTACTTGCACGGGTGAAAGTTTTGAGCTGGTATTCATGTTTTGTGTCCATCCTTTGGGACAGGGCTCCTTGTACTGGGGCCAGCATGTCTGGAAAGGAGTGATATTGAAAGGCCTTTGGCGCATGAATGATTGCAAGACAATGGGCCCATTACACTAAAGAGCAATGAGAAGATTAAAAATCGAACTTGGTAATGAAGGCGCTTTCTGCAAAGTGGCTCTACAGTGCCCTAGAAGGCACAGTCTGAGAGCTACCCTCTTGTGTCTAATGGGCTAATGGTTCAGGTAGGTCCAGGCAACTCCTGGAGAACTGTATTCATAGAGAGAAAACAATTTGGCAGAATTTGATTTGAATTTTGTTAAACTTTTGACAGATAATACTACATTTATTTGTAGGCATTTTTCCCTATTTTTATGGAGTTTAAATTTTCAGTCGTGGGAAATTGTGGAGGGGGTCAGATCTTTATTTAATGACCGAAGACATTGATATTCAAAAAGTTAGATTTATAACTCTTAAAATGGAAAATGAATATTTTGACATGTGATGTTGACAACCTAAGGATCCTTAAACCAAAATCGAATACACACTCGAGCAGCATTTTTCAATCGTGTGTGTGTGCGAGTGCGCATATGTTGTCCTTGTTGGGAAAAACAGCAATATTTCAAAAAATAAAGAAGTCCCAGAAAGCTCATGTTTAGTTACCCTCTAAATCCTTCTTCCGGCATAACACTCCAGTTCTGGCTTTGGACAGCCTCATTTTACTACTTGTGTTGCAGTGGAGCGCTTAATAAGAGACCGTCTCAATTCTGACAAGTTTACAACATAACTAAATGAAGGGGGTGGGAAAAGGGAAATGTGAACTGGGGCACAGAGAGGTGAAGTGACTTTCCCCACATCCAAGAGTAACTCTGGCAGGGCTCTCACTCGAACCTAGATCTCATGAGCCCCAAGCCAGAGATTCCCAATGGCATACCTAAATGAGTTGTGTGTGGTACCCTACACACACCCAGTCCCCGAAATCATGTCTCCACAGTCCTTGTTGTGTTTGCAGAGGGAGAAATGTTTTATTTGTGATTTAAGAATCAATTAAACACGACTCAGAAATCAGATCAGAATACACACGCCCAGTGCTAACTCGGTACCACTTTCTTCTCTTGCCGACATTCCTTACCTCCGTATAAGACTACTTATGGGCTGTGTTGTCTCGCAGTGGTAGGACGTGTGTGTCTGGTTTCTTGTACCAGAATCTCACCTCTGGCAGGCTTGTGAGCCATCGGCTGTGGAATTCTGCCAAAGGCTTCTGTATATCACAGGTGCTTTGGCTTCCAGCTGGTCATGGTGCCACGAACGCTCTGTTTAAAAAGTGAGAGGAAAAGGCCACCTGCGTAGCCAGTGGTATGTCTGAGTCTGTAGAGTTGACTCCAAATAGCCCTTCTTCAGCCGTTACCTGATTAACCAGGCTAACAGGGTGGGGTTTTCTTGCCTCTGTGGCTCAAGGACTGACAAGTCTGTAGGACCCATGGGGTTGGCCAAGGCTGATTGCAAAGAACTGGACGTTCTGTCTAGGAGTGATGTGGAAGTGAGGAGAGAGTGCACTGTCTCTACAGATCGCTATGCCTGCAGATGTCCCCTGACCTGAGCACTGTTTATGACGTGGTCCTGTACACAGGTGCCACATGAAGTGTGTTGCTGGAAATTTGGGGACATGGCATCCTTCCTCTGAGTTGGCACGGGACAGTAAGTTGTAAGTACTATCTCAGAGGCTGTTCAAACCTCTTCTCATCAGTGGAATCTCAGGGCTTCACTCCCAAGAATGGAGATGTCTCGTTTCCTGGTCAAGTGCCAGGCCTGGATTGCCCCCTGGGCTCCTAAAAGCCCTGTACTTACAGGCAGATGAGAGATTCTCTGCTCCCGTGTGACTTGTGAAAACCTGGAATGATCATGCAAGATAGTTGCTCCTGTCTCTGGAGCACCACCTTGCCTGCTATTGACGAGTTTGTTGATTGTCCACATGTAGGCCAAGGAATGGTGCAGCCTTCCTGACCATTATGTAGTGCAAATGCAGAGCACCTCTCAGCGGATGAGGCTTCCCTGTTTAGAGCCACAGCTGTAACTAGAAGGGTTGGTGTCTCCACCGCAGTAATGCGTGTGAGCACCCCGTTTGCTCCAGCATCTTGGCATGGTTGGGAGATGCTTCAGAGTGGGTGTCTGTCAGGTTGATCCAGGTGGCCTGTTAGGGCAGGCTGAGGCTGCTTGCCAGGGGAGGAGGGTAGAGCAGGTAACAGGAAATTACTCCAGCTATTCGGCAGGTGCCATTTAAAATCCGACTATTCACTGCAGTAGCATTGATCTCTGCCACCCGTGGCCCTTACGCGGGGAAAGGGAGATATGCCCCACTGCGTGTGGCTAGAGGACTCAACTCTTTGTAGGTGTCAATTCAGCACTTTCTGTCGGGGCTAGAAGGAAGTGGAGTTTGTTTGCCTTGTTTTTCCTCTCCAAAGAAACTGGCCCCTCAAGTAGCTATTTGGGGAATCATGAGGCACATTCAGGGCTGGCGTGTTTGAAGTGGAGAATTTTTTTTTTAATGTGCACTCAGTGAAGCAGCTTGTGTTAATAGAAGGGAAATACAGGCTTCCGAGTTCTTACAACAGAAAACTGCCAAGAATCCTGCTGCAGAAGGTTCCACTGTTTAAAGAGCAGGGAGGATGGAAATAAACCTAAGTGGTTTTCTTTCCTAAATCAGAGCTACAAGATGCTGTGGGAGTGCATGTGGAAACCCTTAAAAAAACAGCCGCCAGCCCCTGATGGGTCGGTTTTTTAGGGGTGCCAAAGCTTCCTCTTTCAGATACTGCATTATACAGCTGAAGAATGTCAGCCAAATGGGGCAACACCTGGAGGTCAGGTGCATCCTTATTTCCTGAGGCCAAGTCTAGCTGCCGTGTTCTCAGAGCTCCTGTGCTTGAACGTGTAGCTATGGGTCCATCACTGAGGTTCTCCTACCTGTACCCATTGCTACAGGGCCAAAATAAACAGCTATTGGGGCAGGACAGCACGTGATTTCTCTAGCACGGATTATCCAGACTCTCTCGGACAGCGGAATTGTCCCTGGGAAAGGTCTCTGGGCCTCCCTATTGAAGGGGTCACTGGGTGAGTGTTCTGCTGATGTCTGTCCTCAGTGGTGAGCAATGTTGGCAGACAGAAATACTTAACTCTAAGCACGTGTCTTTGGCCCCTGATGGCCTTGTGAAAACTCAGCATGCGCTCTCTGGGCTCAGACCCTAATCTAGGGGTGCCCTGGGCCAAATGCAGGTGTAGAGAGCGACCCCTTGTCTTGTCTCATCACGTGGCTCAGGAGAACACTGGACTCAGTTGCCCTTCAGCAGCCTTTTGGAGATTTGCTGCACAGGAGGGTGCAGGCCCAGTTACATTGTTACTTCACATTTCGGCCCCGATCCAGTTAGGTTTTACGAGTTTCCCTGGGCCCTGATGTATTTAAGCTCTGTGGAAAGTGGCCTCTGATTGAGAAGCTTGCTGGCCCAGCATTTGTGATGACCCCTGTGGAGCTCGTAATAACAGAATCAGCAGCTGCAGTAAGCGCTTCACGTCCTTGACTACAACCGTTTGGGTTTGTCACGAGTGAAAACATGCGTCTTGCTTCAGTTGTTAGACAAGGATTCGTTCTTCGTGAGTCTTGTCTGATACCGTAATAAACTGGCTCATTAATAGCAATAGAAAGAGGCAGAGGCGAGCTGCCTAAAATTACCTTTCCCTTTTCCGTTGAAGTTATTGGCCTCTTTATTTTTGCATTTTGGGAACATGGCTGGCAATTCCCCACTCTGCGGGGGAGAATAAACCTCTGGACTGGTCTGCTGGGAAACAAGGCCAGAATGTACCTTGAATCGGTGCTCAGCGTGGGGATCATAACCACCTGTTTGTTGAATGTTGAATTGCAAGGCGGTAGCGGTACTATGTAGAGGAAGGGGCTGGGAATAGTGACGGTGGGTTGCTGAAATGTTTCACCTACATACAACTGTTTATTGGGGTTTTTTAGTGGCAAACTCACCTCTGTTTTGGAAGCTCTGAATTCTGCACACAGTTGCCCTACATAATTCCTTCTCCCCAGTGCTATGTAACCCTCCTCCTCTTCTTTGGTGCACATGTTGCAACTTGTTCTAATCTAACTTGCCAGCTCCTTGCGAGTGGAGCCATGTCACAGAAAGGCCCTGATTCTGAGTGAGAGAGAGCCCTCATGTCGGTAAACATAATTCCCTGGACACTGCAAGGATGTGGCTGCTACCTTTCCCCTTCCATGCAAAGGATGCGCGTGTGTGAGAGAGAGAGAGAGAGAGATGAATGCACCCCAAGCTGTTTTCCCTTCCATCTTTAATTTGGGGTGAACAGACTCCAGCTGCTGTGGAGACAATTCTAGCTCATTTCCCCATTGAGATTCTCTTGTGGGGAACGTACATCTCCGCACGCTTGTATAACTGAGTGAGCTCTGTGATCAGCATGCCATGTCCTCCTCCACATATCCCTCCTAGGATGGAGACCGTAAAGCCTGCAGCCAACAGGCTGTCTCAGAAACTTGCCTTTTGACTGATTTGGAGAAATGTGCAAAGGTGTGGTTGACGGATACTCCGTGGGCTGTCTCCGAGCAATGGCCCTCCTGTTTGCGGCTCCTTGGACCCTGTCCCTTTTCTCTCCCTCTCCTTTCAGAGCAAAACTCATGTCAATGATTACTGCGAATTCCTCCTCCTTCCCCAGGTGCACATGCAGTAAGGCCTTAATAAGGAAATTCCCTGTGTTACGAGGACTGAGGGGTTTTGCGCCGATATTCCATGTTCTGATGGTGGCTGAGCTGGTCATTCTGGTTAGGGCTTCTGTACAGTGCACTGTTAATTTCCTATGCTGTCTTCACGACTCTTCTCCGTCCCCCTTCCCTTTGCTTTGTTTCCCAGTGAGTCTCAGCCCTGGCTGGTGCATTAGGTAACCATTTCAGTGCTCATTTGTTTGGCTCTTCCTGGCGGGCTACAGGGTGAAGGAAGGTGAAAAAAAGCTTTTGAAGTTAGGCCCTTGCTTCCTAGCTCAAAAGGAAGTGAAAGTTGCTTCACTCTTCTTTCTGACAAGATTTTGCATACAGGCCTGTTTTGTGTGGGCATTGCCCTTATCGGAGGAAAATATTCTCAACTTCCTCCCTCTCTCCTGGTCCCTGGCTGTACTTTAAAGCCTCTTCTAGAAAGTGCCTGTGGCTAGCTTCTGCTGAACATTCAAACCTACTTTGTGATGTATACAGCTTGGTTGTGTGTGGGCTCTTTCATACCCTACTGTAGTCTGGCAGCAATACTTGGTGTGATCTCTGGGCTTGCTAGAACCCTCCTATCCTTGGCTATGTCCACACTGGCAAGTTAGTTCCAATGAAGGAGCCTTAATTCAAACTAACTAAAGCCATGGCTACACTAGGCTTTAGTTCGAATGAAGGGCATCCTTAATTTGAACTAATAAGTTCGAATAGGGCTTCAGAAGTAAGGGGTTAATTCGAATTAACCAATGTGGCCATGTTAATTCGAACGAATTTCTTAGTTTGAATTAACCAGCCATTGAAATGCATGAGGATCACTAATTCGAACTAACTTAGTTCGAACTAACTTTCCAGTGTGGCCATGCTAGTTTGAATTAAGCTAATTCGAACTAATTTTAGTAAGTGTAGACATAGCCCTTGAAAACATGCTGCAGACCTCTAGCAGAATTGGCTTGCGTTTCTCTGCACTGGGGCTCTCCTGCTTAAAGCTCAGGAATGCAGAGTCTAGCGTCCCTCTCTGGTCCCGTGTTCTGTTTTCTGTTGATGTGCAGCAGTACAGTGGTAACGTGGCTTTTCTGATATAGCGGCACTCGTCCTCAGCGTTGAGAGGTGGAAAATTCCTTGGAGAGGAAGCATGGCCGCTATCTTGCTTGGACCCTTTAGGGGCTTCTGTAAGACAGACCATGATGATGCTGTGACTGCTGTTGCAGTGGGAAGAACGTCTCTATGTGGACTCACTGTGGCATCTTATAGCTCTGATGTACAGGGTACCTTCACTTGGGCGCGAGTGGGCTTTCTTTTCTGGTGTACGTCAGAGAACGTTTAACTCTCATTCTTCCCGAAGCTGGAGAAGCAGTCTGCTTCTGCTTGGCACATGTCCACGATACCAGGTGGGAAGTTGGTGCCTGGGGCTCTGAGGCTATGTCTACACTTGGCCAAATAAGTCGACTTTGTTAAGGCGACTTAGCATGCCTACACTCAAAAATTAAGTCTACTTAAAGGGGACACTGCCAAATCAACTTAGAGCGTCCACACTGGATGCCTAAGTCGACTTCTAGGG
>ML685786.1:1953898-2082971 GCA_007922175.1 Pelusios castaneus | reverse complement strand
TCAGCATTTGCCCCATTGTACCTGGGTACAATGGGGGCTGAGCAGGACAGGGACACTGGCAGGGCATAGGAGCAGGGTGGGCAGGGCTGTGTCCTGCCCTGTGGGGGGGGCATGCCAGCCACCCTGGCAGGGAGGGCAGTGGGGGAGCCCTTTAAGTCGACTTTAAGTCCACTTGGGGCTAATTTGCGTCCACACTGGCTAAATTGACTTAGTAAAGTCGGTTTAGTCAGTAAAGTCGACTTTAAACGAGGTTTTATAAAGTCGACTTTAAATTTCCTTAAATCGACTTAAGGAAAGTGTAGTGTAGACAGAGATTAAATTAAGTCGATTTAAGCAGGCTTAAGGCGACTTAATTTGTTAGTGTAGACGCACCCTGAGTGCCCTCTGGTGCCAATGTGCTTCTCTGGGGAGAGGCTGGGTCGGCAAGAAGAGTTTCCGTTTGCTGCTCGGCCTGAACTTGGCTACTGTCGAATGCTCGTAATGTCTCAGCCGCTGCACGTACAGATGTGTGTATAAACCCTTTTGGAAGGGGGGAAGTAGAAGTGGTTGGGTGATGAAAGAAATAGAGCAGCTGGAGTTGTAAGTCCTTTCCACTGGGCTGTCGATGGTTCTCTTGGGGGGAAAAGGTTCTTTCTCAGCTGGCTTTGCTGGTAAGTGGTGTGCCCTCCTTCTGCCTGTGCTCTTGGGCTGCAGTAGCTATTTCCTTTTTTTCTTTAAAAAGCTAAATCTTGGCACGTGAACCATGGTCTGATCACTCTGGACTCCTGGTCTGCCAGTCAAACGTCCCCGTGTCAGTTCTCACTCTGCGTGACACGGTCGTTCCCTTCTGGATACAGGTCCCCATGGAGGACTAGACTAGATGCTCTGCATGTTTCTCAGGTTGCCCGTCAACTGGACTGCTCTCATCTCTTGTCCCGGGTTCAAGAGCCTGATCTTAGTCCCATTGGCTTCACTTGATCTGCCGTTGTACCATGGTTGGGCCAGATGCTCTGAAGATCCCGTAGTCAGACTGGCGAGGCGTGTAGAGTTGGGCCTTTTAAAAAGATTTTTACATAATTTGCACATTGATTAGTCCAACTGGGCCCTGCTCTGGGGTGAGGAACGTGGAGCGCTGCTGCAATTTAAATAAATGACTCTCCGTCCACTTCTTTAACAGAAGGCTCAGTAACTCCTCAATCTCGGTTTTATACAATGATGGGGGAAATTCTGGCCCCAGAGTTTGCCAGCGCTTCCAGCTGTAGTCTTGGGATATTTGATGTTTATTTGTTTTTCCCTCCAAGCCCCAGATCTTTGAGAGTCTCGCGTAGTCATGGGACTCGGCTACAATTTTAAAAAAGTCTTAAGGTCTCATGGTTTTGTGGGAACTTTGGAAATAGGATCCTTCAAGTCTTAATTCACTGGGGTTTCCTGACTCTGATTCACTGGGGTTTCCTGACTCTGGCTTTTGTATGTTTGCAGTTGGCAATAAAGGCAGGTAAGTTCCCCCCATATTTTCTGGCTCCAATACAGATGTTTAGTATCCTCGATACCTGGCTAACGTACTGCATTTATAGAGCGAGTCATTTCGAGTTCTGCGCTTTGGCCCCTTCACCCCGTTCTCATCTAATTCAGTTTAATTACACATCTGGGTCCGTGCAGCACCTCAGTTGTCTCTTCAGAAATCAGAAGAGGCTTTTTGCAAAGGGCGGAATTAATGTTTGCTTTATAAAAGCAAAGGGTTAACCGTGGTGATGTGCGGAATATTGTGGCCCGAGCCGTACAGCACACGCATTGTGTGGGGTCTCAGGCACCCTACAGGGAACTGTTTAAGGGCAACTTAATTCTGTGTTGCTCGTGCTGGCTTATTACAAGCCTGGGAAGTGAGGCAAGGGCTGGCTCTGAAGGGTGTCAGTAAGGGCCTTTGGGGGTGCCCTGTGTGGCAATCATGCATTAGGGCAAAGTGTGGTTGTCGGCTGCTAGGTTTGTGTGAAAATACAGCTGCTGTCTTGGCGTCTGCTGTATGCTGCGTAAAATGTGGGCTGCGAGAAGCGCCTTTCCACAGGGTGAGAACGCCGTCCTCTCTCAGGCGCGGAGCTCATTGCAGTTATGGAAGTGCACAGGTCTTGAATGGCTGCTATTCTCCTGTCTTTTTAGCTCCCCGGCCACAGCGAGTGAGGCTGACGCCAGTTAGCCTGAGACAAATGTTCTAAATCTGATACCCTGATGAACACTTGTCCTGTTGCAGCTCTGAGCGCTACTGATGTCTATCTCTGTGTTGCAGTAGCATCCGGAGGCCCTAACCAGCCAGAAGTCCTGCTGTCTGTTTGAGCACCACTTAATACAAAGACACTCAAAGCTTACAGCTTAAGGTCCTGATCCTGCACGGACTGAAGCCTGGAAGTAGTCCCTAGGGTCTCCAGATGGCCTGATTTTATAGGGACAGTGCTGATATTCAGGGCTTTTTCATATGGAGGTGCCTATTACCCTCCAACCTCTGTCCTGAATTTTCCCACTTGCTAGCTTGCCCCAGTAGTCCCACAGAGTTTAGTGACAGTTCGCCCGCTTACAGTTAACCATTGGCTTACACATTGGTAGGGCTGAGACCTAAGAAACCATTTTAGGAACATGTCACAACCTTTACTCTCATTTTATCAAGGGATTGTGACCCCCCCCCCCCGGTGGGGATGTACCCTGGAGCAGCGGTTCTCATCCACTGTGTCAGGACACATTACTGTGTGTGTCACGGAGAGCCGAGGGAGATGGCTGGATTCGGCCTGGGAGCAGGTTGGTGTGTCCTGTAGGGCGGCATATCACAACCACGTGTGTCACGACCCACAAAAGGTTGAGAACCACTGCCCTGGAGCGCTCGCTACAATTACCAAGCGTCCACATTGGAGAAACGACCACGAAAATGGTGAGACTGGACCCCTGATGGCACCTTCAAAGTATAACAAAGTATAACAGAGCTCTAACAAGCGGATGGGAGCGAGAGGATTGAAGACTGCTTGCTTGCCCTGTGTTTCTGTTGATACAATAGAACGCAGCAATAGGTTATTTTCCAAAGCTGCTGACTCCTTTAGTTTTGAACAGCTTCTTCCACAAGGGGTTTTCAAATTGCTCACCTAATGACCATTCAGATTTCAACTCCTCCTGCCTCTCTGGGACATCTCCCTTCTCCGTGTGATGCTCTAGTCTTTGCTTTAACAGAGCTACCAACCTATGGCCACCCCAAGTCCACAATCTTTCCCCACTTCTTTGCTGCAGCAGCATTAAAATTGCTCTGGCCTGAGACGTAGCTCTTTTTGTCCCCCCGCGAGTTCGAACAGATTCCCATGGGGGAGGGACTGGGCCACTCATCACGGCTGCAACGCCTCTGATCTGGAGTCATGTGGCAGATGTTGTTTGAGCTTTGATCCAGCTGAGCTACCCTATCTCCAGTTCCAGAGGGGGAGCCGTGTTAGTCTATTGCAGAAAAACAGAGTCCTGGGGCACTTTTAAAGACTAACAGATTTATTTATCGCATGAGCGTTCGTGGGAGAAAATCCCACTTCAAAGCGTCTGACGAAGTGGGATTTTCTCCCATGAAAGCTCATGAGTGTCCATGTTTTCCAGTTAAATGAGTATCTGTTTAGTAGCCGCTTACAGCAGAGCTGCATTCTGCTGAGGAAGATGTGGTAGGAAACCATCTCCAGTAGTACATTTTGAACAGCACCAGAGAAATGCTGCATAATTCATACATATTAGAGGGAATTTTTTCTCTTATGTCTTAGACATTCTAAAGAGCACTGTTTTGTGTCCTGTGGAAATTGGAACAAATCTAGCAAAAGCCATTTCCTGGGAAGATCTACCACCATCCCTGACCCGTTGCACTTAGTGGATTTGCTTACACACTCTTCCATCTTAGTTGGCAGCTGGGCAGCAAACTAACGTGCTTCCTATCAAAGAGAAGATGAACATTGAAATAGATTGAGACTTGCTTCCTTCAGTAGATTGCAAAGACGTTAGTGATAACAAGCTGCTCTTCCCTACGCCTGCGTTCTCTGAAAGGCAGCTACTTTCGGTGTGCAAATGTATTTACTTAGTTTGTTAGCGTGCCCTATTCCTGAAGTAAGTTATGTAAAATTGCCGTTGGCATGACTGGTTAAAGCCCTTCTTCCCATAGGCCACTTGTGAAATGACATAATCACCCGTGATCACGTTCTCACTACGTTGTCTGGGTCCTCGGAGCCACTTTGGGGGATATTGAGCCCTTCCTTCCACGAGTTAGTCTTGTCCCGTGTTGCCTCAGGTGTGTCGGCAGTATAAATGGGTGATGGAGCATGGGAGACTCAGCTGGTAAGTAGCAGAGAAAGGGACACAGCATTTAACTTTGCTTGCTTGGCTTTGCTTGCATGTAAACAAGCCACTGATTTATACAGTGCCAAACAGGCCAGCCCCCTTCTCCCTTCCCAAATCCCGCTTCACTGAAGATTTCAGTCCCCTGGGCTTTGACTGCTTCTGCAGAGAGCCTGAGCTCTGTAAGGCTGAAGTGAATTCGCTGTGCTGGTAGCAGAGCGTGGGTGATACTCTGGGAATGAGGTTCCCTGCTATCTGAACTCTCAAAGGTGCATAACATTTCTGTTCTACCGTAGCGCATGCTGACGCCGCTCCTGGATGACTTCCTTCCTCTGAGCTATGCAGTCAGGTTTGTCTGCAGCCAGAGCACAGGAATAGTTTGGAGCGTGACAGAGGGTTGAGTGAATGTTTTGCAGTCGGAAGTGCAGTACTATTTATGTTCTTTGCCTGTGGTTAACTTCTGACTCATTCCCAGAGTTGAGTACTTGAGCACATGACTCCATATCAAGGGGGCAGAGCAGGAGACACTAGAGGTGTGCTATTGCTAAGGAGCCTGGGGAAAGTTTACCTCTGTGTAGCAGCTGGTTTGAATTTTACCATAGCAGGGTGACCTGGGTTTCCCCCAAGGCTTTAGCGAAGGATGGGGGGCAAGTCTGAAATCCGACGGTGTGAAAGAAACCTAGTGGGGGGGCACTTCAGACAGCTGCTCTGAGAACCTGGGGTACGGCTAGCTGCAATCCAGGACAGGAGAGGAGGCCTGCACCTGCTCACAACAGGCATTAGGACAGCTTGAGAAAAGGCCCCCCCAACCCTCTCCTGTAGCTTCTGGAGTTGGTTAGCGGCTTTAAAGGCAAACACGTCTGTGGCGTGGGCCACGGGTCTCTGGGAAATTGAAGTTCTGGGCTGCGGGACATAGAGTGGCCAGAGTGGATCAGCTGCAAGGTGCCTCCAGTCCAGTGTCCTGCGTTGTGCAGTGACCAACTCCAGCTGTGCCAGGGAAATGTGCCAGAGCCTCACAATGATGGACGGGGGCAATGAATTAGCATGAATGGTCATTGTGGATTACGACACCGCTGTCCCATCTCTCTTTGGGGGCGTCTACACTGGCAAATTAGGTCGACTTAAGGACGCTTAAGTCGACCTACACAAAGCCGCGTCCACACTGGGCTTTTATTAAGTCGCCTTCAGCGCTTCCTTAGTCGACTTAACACCACCTCCGAAGGGCGACTTAAGCCTTAAATCGATTTAAAGCCAGTGTGGACGGCTTTATCTACTGTTAAATCGACTTAAAGCCAGTGTGGACGGCTTTATCTACTGTTAAATCGACTTAAAGCCAGTGTGGACGGCTTTATCGACTGTTAAATCGACTTAAAGCCAGTGTGGACGGCTTTATCTACCATTAAATCGACTTAAAGCCAGTGTGGACGGCTTTATCTACTGTTAAATCGACTTAAAGCCAGTGTGGACGGCTTTATCATCAGCCCTTCTTGGGTTTCGTAGCATCTTGTCTTAATTGCAATGTGAATGAAGTGAAAAGAACAGAAGGAAGCCGTGAGAGTCGGGCCTGGATTGGAAAGGATGTGAGTAAGATGAGCTCTGATTTTTAGGAAAGACTATCCCTGGGACGGGGAGCAGCATGGAGATGTGAGTCAGAGAGGTGTAAACGGGGTTAGCTTTGACTTCCCCCTTCCCATTAGCCTCTGTGGAAGTAAGTCAATTGACTCGGGACGTGGCAAACTGATCTGGAACAGCTCCTGGCACTGTGGATAGGTTGGGCCTGGGTCTAGCATGCTGTGCATGGCATGGTTTGAGTTGAAAACCCACATGAACTTGGGGGGGGGGAGACAACTTCCATGGGAGTCAAGCAAAGTTCAGTGAACAGAAACACCTCAAAGAGATTATGGTGTGACCCCTCCTCCCCTGGGCACTGTCCCTGACTTTGAAATGTTAATACTGAAGTTGATGGAACTTTTTTTGGAGGATTCAAAGCAATCACACCGTAATGTACTTTAATGGCCTGTCAGCGTGTTCTAATTTTTAAATCTCAGGTGTCTAGTTAAACTTGTGTCACGAATTCCTCTGTGGCTTGCCAGCCTTCTGAATGAATAAATGGGTTTTAAAAAAATCCTGTGAGCTAGGTGTGGAGGCAGAGAAGAACACTTTCTGCCAGTCGAGAACATGCTGTGCAGCTCTCTATTCCGGACTCGGTTCCCCTGCCTTGGTTAATTTCCTAGGCTAACGGGGTTAGAAGAGGAATGCTACGGCCATTTTCTACTTGCTGGTCCAGGTTCACAGGCTACATGCGATGAAAATACTTGTCTGCCTTTAGGACAAAACCCTGGCTGGGGTGATTTAGGGGGAGTGGTCCTGCTTTTAGCAGGGGTTGGACTAGATGACCTCATGAGGTCCCTTCCAGCCCTAAGATTTTATGATTTCTATGAGCATAGGAATTGGCAGATCAGATCAGCCCCAATGTCCAGCCAGCCCCGCACTGTCCTGTCTCTGACAGTGGCCAGCACCGGCTGTGTCAGGGGAAGGCGTAAGCAGTTTTCGAGTAATTGGCCATCCCCACTGCCGCTAGGTCTCCTCTGGATCTCTGGTAGAGTGACTAAAACGCCGAAGCATGAAGCTTTCATAGCCCTACCAAAACCGTATGGTTAATCATAACTGTTTGGTTCCTTATTGAATCTTCCTATGTTCTTTCCCCCCTCGGTGGCAGCCTGAATTCTCCAGCAGTCAGGGCCATGTCTTGGAATTCCCATTGTTTGCCCGTGAAAGGCAGAATGGCTGGGTGATCAGGAGATAACATGTGAGAAACTAAGTGTTGAAAGGCCCAGCGGGGAGGCCCCACCATGAGAGCAGAGCCCCTGGTTGGCATAGATGTGGGGGGGGAGAGTGGAAAACCAGATAGGTCCAATTGGACCTATCTCAGCAAGGGCTATCTTTTGTCTCAGGCTGAGAAGAGACTACTGGAGTGTGAGCCGTCAGCAGTGGCCAAATCATCCACCCAAAGGCACACAAGGGGATGTAAAAAGAAAGAGGCAGTGAGCTGGGGTTATCTGACTCCTGTAAGGACAACAGGCTGGTATGGTGTCTCCCTCGGGATTTGGAAGGTGCTTTGACAAGAAGCAGAAATGGAGTCCAGAAGCATCTGGGGAGGGAGTATCATCTGGCAGTGGCCCAGGCTGCTAGTAGTTGGACAAAGGGAGAACTTGGAAAGGAAGGGTGGTTCTGTGGCTAACGCATTGGGCCGGGATTTGGGAGATCTAGGTTAGGTTCCCAGTGCCATCATCAACTCTTTGGGTACATCCACACTGGAGACTTAGGTTGACTTAAGGAGGGTTAAGTCGACCTACAGACCTCTGAGTCCACACTGGGCGCTTATGAAGTTGATTTAAGTCCTTCCTTAAGTTGACTTAATAACACCAACTCTGAAGGTCGACTTAATGCTTAGATCGACCTTATTAAGTTGACTTACTCCAGTGTAGACGGGGAATAGCCCTTAAGTCGACCTAATTGGCCTCCAGGCCCCCTCGCGGCGTTCCAGGCCACTCCTCCGTCGACCTAGCACCTGCCAGTATGGACGTAGGGCTGTGGAGTCTCTAAGTTGACTTAAAAAGGTCGACTTTAGGTTGACTTAGACTCAACCTCGGTTAAGTCGACTTAACAGAGCCTCCAATATAGACGTACCCTTTGTGTGGCCATTGGCAGGTCATTTAATCTCTGTCCGTCAGTTCCCCATCTATAAAATGTGGACCGTAATGCTTTGTCATGTCTGTTTGAAAGTGGGCCGTTGTACGTGCACTCAGTTCTTAGCGCAGCAGAGCGCTGGTCTCCACTTGGGGCTGCCACGCAGGACCATTACCTATAATAATTTACCTGCCCAGGACTACTGGACCGTAGAACAAACTTGCAAACAGAAGTAGTGGATGTACCATCACTTAGGGCCCTTAATGCAACTCGCGGGGCCAGAATACGGTAGAACATGCTGCAGAGACCAGAGGAGTGTGGGTGGATGAGATGACAGGTATCTTTCTATTCCAAACTCATGTGCTTCTATATAGGGTAACTCTCATTATACATCTAGGCGTCAGTGCTGACTAAAGTGAATAGAGACTTGTAATGCAAGAGTCACTTTGGAAAAATACTTCCAGAAGAAATACAATAAATGTTGGCTTTAAATGAATAGCCCACTCAAGTGGTGGCAAGTATGGTTGCTGTCAGGAGGTGTATCTACCCGCCCCCTCCCCCCAGCTCCTTTCCACACCCCCAAAAGTGAACAAGTGCACTGAATTTGTATGTAGTTTTTGACACTAATGGAACAATTTAATGCAATTTCCAAAAGAGCTGAACTCTCTTGGAGCAGATTTAACTCTGGAAGTTTAAGAAGCGCAGGCCATCACACGGTGAGTGGGAGCCGTGAAAGCAGAGATGTGAGTGGGTTCACACCAAGTGGGGAAAAGGAGTGGGTGAGAGAGAGAACGGCAGCTTGGAGCAATTGTTCAGCATCTGAAGTGGCGTTTCAGAGTGAGCAGGCTTTGGGAAGAGGAGCTCGTTACTGTGCCTCTTAATTAATCTCCCTCTTCAGCGCTTGAATTAGAAAGAGCTCTCTTGAGCTTCTGTCCCTGGGTGCACTTTCTCCATCTCTCCAGTTGTTACAACTTTATCAGGAGAAGTTCCCTTCCTGATACTTGGCTAATCAGTTTTTTAAAAAAATCACCTCCTGGGTCTGCTTTGCCTCTGTTCTTCACTCCTTTGAGGTAGAGTTTGCGTCAGACAGCGCTGGGGGCAATCGTCTCTCAGTATTTGTAAGAAGCCTCCTCTGAGCAGTGACAGGGGAAACCAGGGTGTTTGGCCCAGGAGTTACTGTGTGAATCCAGCAGCTAGACACTAAGGCCAGAACATTTGCAGTCTGGTGATTTGAGGTGCCAAGCGAACTCCTCTACTCCCTGACTCTTCATTGTATTGTACTGTGGTCCAACAGTTCCCAATGAGTCCAGGGCACGTTTCTGGAACCCTAAAACCTTTCAGGCTGCGTGTACTTCACAAAGCACATGGGGTAGGTGTCTACAGCTGCCATTGCTGAGTCCTGGACAGTTGCTGCAGAAATGTATACTGTGCTGTGCTTCCCAAACTGGAGGGAGGCTCGAGAATACGCCACGTTCCTCGAGACTAGAATTCCCTAGGGGTGGCAGAGCTATTCTTGAGCTGTGCCAGTTTTTCTTCCTTCACGTCTGTGTGTCCAGATTGCTCTAGCTTTGAGTTGATGTTCCCAGGTGCCACAACTTAAAGAAAGGGCTTACACTGCAGCGCAGGAAAAGTCAGAATTTCTTCAGGTAAAATGATCTTCAATGAAACACAGGGGAAGTTCTTTTCCTGAGCCCTGGGGCCCCTTTTGTTGGAGAAAGCAAAGGCTACTTTCTTAGTGGAAGCTTTAAGAGGGGTTTTTGTCTAGCCAGGAGGTGATACTGTTGGGAGAAATTAGACTTCTCTTATATCCTGGAGGAACATGGTGGTGTCTCTAGGCACTGCTGGATCTTGTTTTGGTTGGTGTTTCTACATATACAGGGATCATTGGTCTGGATTACCAGTTTCCTCTTATATCGGAAAAGCCTTCCACGAGATGGCTCTAAGGAAGCAGCAGGAAGTGCTCACTGCTGGTTTCACTTAGCATGGGATCCCATTCAGCCTCTTCCTTTGCAATCTTACAGACCGTAACAGCGAGGGGAACACCTGCTGTGCATAGCGGGGCGGGGCGGGGGAAGCAGTGGCTATAGGCAGAGCCCACACAGTAGTCCACAGATGAGAACCCCCTTCAAGAGCAGCGAAGGTTTGTAATGAACCCGTGGACCACAGCGTGCCATAATGAGTTTGTCCAGAGACACTTTTCTTTCTCCACATAGGAATATCTACTAGATGGCCACAATTTCTGTGCTTTGTAACTGGTTTTACGAAGGTGCAGCAGGCTACAGAGGTTGAGGTGAGAGAACACCTCCCCTAATTCAGTTTTAAGATGAAGCAGCTGCAGGTAAAATGTAACCGTTATTTTTTCCTGTCTAGCGCACTGAGTTAGCTGAGGATCGCTGTGTTTCTTTAAGTGAGTTTCTTGTTACACGAGCTTGGATTCCAAAGCAAAGTCTGCTCAAACTGATCCTTGACACGGCCAAGAGAAGCCGTGTTTCTGCTGTTTGGTTTTGTCTGAGAATCAGTCAGAACGGGACCCTGAAGTCCCATTAATCTCAGTTGTCTTTGTCCAGTTGTAGACCCCTCTACCCTATCTTGTGCTATGGAAAGCAATCAGTAGGTCACTTCCTCATCTCCATGACCAGAAGTGCTAGAAATCAGTGGTTCCTACAACAAGGACTGAATGAGCTGTAGATAAAGTTGGGTCTGGCAGTCTTTTTATAGAAGATGCTGTGCATTTCGGCAGGGAGTAACCTCGAGCCGTTGGGTGCTCTTGGTCTAGATCAGTGCTATTCCAGGGCTCCAGTATGCACCTCAGGGCGTAAGAGCGGATCTCTTTGGAATGAGATGTAAAATGTTCTCCACCATGTAGAGATCCCCTGATGTGACATATGGGTAGGAGTGCCAGCTTCATGTCTGGGAAAGACTTCCAATTGGATAACTTTCTGTATCTAAAACTTCCAAGCCAGTTTCAGTTCAAGAACTGCTCAGTTACTTACTTGAACTATTAGAGTTGTTGCTGTGCCTTGTTAAACAGCTGCTGTGCTCTGTCCCAGAGGCAGGGGACGTAACATTTATACACACACACCATATGTGTGGTTGAGAGACTCCTGTGATAAATTGCATCCCGCTCACTTGCCAAAACCTTTCTTCAGATGTGAATAATGTGACTACCCCAAACCCATGTAGCGTATACTCTTATCACCCAAGCCAGAATACTTTCTTTTATTGTATGTAAATTCTGTCCTCCTTTATGCTGGTATAAATCCTTTTCAAATTAGTATGATCATACCAGACTGACACCAGTTGATTAAGCAGAATTTGGCTGAATGAAGAGTTATTCTGGAGTTCTCCTATCTGGGATGATCCTCGTTTGTTTTTACCAGGAGCATGGCTTGGGCAGCCTGTCCTATTCACAGCCTGTGGTTCTGTTCTGACTGCTGTTAACATCTTGCTTTTATAAAACAAATGAACAGAAATCCAGTCAAACTGTAGGGAAATCTGTGCCTCCTCCTGTGTGGAATTCACCATGATTTTGTTTTAAATAAACAAAATCAATTTGCTTTTCCTACTCCAGTGTTATCCACTAGAAAGGTATTTAATCTGTAAGATGACATAAGGCAGAGCCCTGCTGAAAATCAATATCTGGGGGTTTTGCTGACCTTTATTATGAATAGAAATGATGATTCTCTAAGACACAAACATAATTTTTCAGACTAGTAGGGGATTCATTAGGGAACTGCTCATACCTCTCGAGTTTTATGCTGCCCCCTGGAAAAAAATCCTCGTGGTGAAGGCTGGCTGTAGATACCCAGCTCATTGTCCTTCACCTGTGTGTGTGTTACTGTGTCAACCTGCAAAACTTCAAATTTTAAATAAATTTGGAGGAAACAGGCCATGAAAGTTTTTCTTTCCCACCATATGCTTCCTCTTTATAATGCATATATGTAGTATCTGAGTTAAATATAGAGATGTATAATCTTTTGATGGTTATAGTTCAAACAAGCCCAAGTGCTTTTCAGGAACCTCTCCTTGCTCCCCATTGGCAATGTTTTTGTCTTGGGGGTTAACATGTATTTGTCTCATCTCTTCATTAGCTGCTAAATGATGATGTAACCTAGTTGATTCCTCTGATCTTAAATATTCACTTCCAAAAACTCCTGGTGTAACTTTCAGTCTGGTGAGGAGGGCTCTCCCCCACCCTGAATGTTGAACTTCTCGCACCCACTGCTATGGCACTCTTAGGACAACATGGGCCTTTTTCTTTTCAGGAGAAATATCTACCTTCAAAAGCACCTTGTAACCGATAGAATTTTACTCTCCCTCAATACTGTTTTCATGGCCATGGTGAGGCCAGTGAGCATATGTAACTATAGTGCATTTACCTCACCTATGTCCTTCAGCCTCTGTGTTGTGGATGTTTAATGGCTGGTTTGGAGTTCCTCACTCAAAGCAAGATCATGGTGCTTCCATCTGGGGCTCAAACCGCTTCACTCTGCAGCCAATAGTCAGTGATGAAGTGGGACCGTTTAAAGAACTTGAATACTGTCAAGTTCTTCTTGGAAGCTACATAAAAAGTTGATTTTATGTCATCTGTTGGTATGTGCAGCCTTCAGCTATTTAATGGAACTATTTTATGGTTTAACGTTGTTTCAAGGGTCTAAAATTAGATGCAATATATAATGAAACCTGTAACTTATCCATTATTCCTACCTTTGGGACAGTCACTCCCTTCTGTATGAAAGTCATTGCAACCTTTTCATAAAATGAGACATGATTCTCCCATTAGTAGGCCCAGAGCTGATGGCCAGACTGGAGGAGAGGATTTAGTCGCCAGGTGTTTGTAGGACATCTTAGTGCTGTTTGGGTTTTATTTTAACATTAACTGGGCTGAACAAGTTTCTTGTTTGGAGCCCCCCAAAAGCAAACCAGCATGCAAGGATGAATCAGATGTGAGACTGCAGGGACATGTTCTTCTCTTACAGTGATGTAAAGACTTTCATAGAATTCCTTCAGAGTTGCATCAATGTAACTGAAAAACATTTTTAGCTTCTTTGGCGCCAACTTTGAGAAGACAATCACTGCACTAGAAACAAATCTTTCTCAGATGCTGGACCCAATCCCCTTTCCCCTTCTTCTGGCTTTCTGACCTTTTTTGTTTTTTGGTGTGTGACCTCTCTGTTATAGAGCATCTCTGCTTATTACGCTAATAGTGGAAGATATGCTAGTAGGACGGGCTTGTGAGCGCCAGGACCCTGTAGTGAAATGTAGAGCATCTACTTCCGTTTACTTGCCATGTCAGCTAGACCTACGGTTCCAGTTGGTGCCGATCCAAGGAGTACGAAAAGCAAGGCAGGCTGAAGCAATTTGCACAGAAGCGTTTTTATGGAAAATGGTTTTTTGGTGACATGGACCTGCCAGGAAGAGGAATGTAGGACCGATTCTCTGTGTGAGGTGTAGGACAGTAGGATCAAAAAATCCCTCCAGCAGCTTCCCTCCTACCTCCCACAAAGCTCTGCTGTGTGAGCTGCCTTGGCCTGTACTGTTATGGAACTGTAATAGGAAACGGATTTTTTACTTCTGTTTCTTTGTTTCCCACATCCGTCTAGACTTGCCTCTCTGGAGAGACGTTGGAGCCCTGGCTAGCAGAAGCATTGGGGCTGTTTGTATTTTGCACATCAAGATAAGCAATAGCCTAGATATTCAAGACTGGTTCCTTGTTTTAGCTTGGGCCCTCTCCTTTCTAATGCTGTGGGCTTCTTCTGTAGAAACTGCTCCTTCCCATCTGCAAATGCAATCTTCTAGGGGAGGTCAGGTCACTAAACCTGGGACACATACCTTCAGCTCTGTACTTGTCTCTGTCTGCTGGTCAGGTGTCAAACCTTATCCAAAGCATGAGTAACAGGCTAGCTAGACAGCAAAATTCTTTTCTCCATTGAGGTGAGGGCTTAATCTTGACTTATGCATTTCAAACTCCTCCTGTATTAACAGGAATTGTAAATAAGACATGAGAAGTAATTTTTTTGCTCTACTCTGCCCTGATTAGGCTTCAGTTGGAGTATTGTGTCCAGTTCTGGGCGCCTCATTTCAGGAAAGATGTGGACAAATTGGAGAAAGTCAGAGAAGAGCAACACAAATGATTAAAGGTCTGGAACACTTGACTTATGAGTTCCAAAGGGGGAGCCGTGTTAGTCTAGGTCTGCAAAACAAACAAGGAGTCCGGTGGCACTTTTAAAGACTAACAATTTTATTTATTGCATGAGCTTTCGTGGGAAAAAAATCCCACTTCGTCAGATGCTTGAAGATGGAGAAGTACAGATGAATCGGAGGAAAATAAATGCAGGGGAGTGTAAGTCATAGGATCAGCAAATCAGATGGTTACAGCAAATCAGAGCAGTTGTTTGAAAAAGCTGGGTTTGTTTAGTCTGGAAAAGAGGAGACAGAGGGGACATAACAACCTTTTAGGTACTTGGAAACTGTTACGAGGAGGAGGGAGAAAAATTGTTCTCCTTAACCGCCAATGATAGGACAAGAACCAGTGGGCTGAAATTACATCAAGGGAGGTTTAGGTTGGACACTTGGAAAATATTGCTACCTGTCAGGGTGATTAACCCCTGCAATAAGTTGCCTCGGCAGGTTGTGGAATCTCCCTCATTGGAAGTTTTTAAGAGCAGGTTAGACAGACACCCGTCAGGGATGGTTTAAGAGCGTATTTGGTCCTGCCATGGGTGCAGGGGACTGGACTCAGTGACCTTTCATGGTCTCTTCCAGTTTCTATGGTTCTATGAAACTAATGATGATCTTTGTTCCTGTGTCAGTCCCTGTGCTGTCTGGGGGCCTTGCAACCTGATCCAATAAAACACTCCTCCAGCACGTGCTTCATTTTCAGAGCATGAGTCGTCTCATTGAATTCAATGCAGGTCAGCACATCCTTAAGTGCTTTGCTAGCCTGTTAACCACGGTACCTCTCGTCAGGGCATGTACATTTTTTTTTTTTTTTTCCAGGAAATTTCAAACCCCAGTGTGAAAAATACAATACAGAACAAAAATGTTCTCTGAACTTCCATGTTAGAAGTGAAGCTGTCAGACATTTCCCACAAAAATGAGGTTTTGGGAAAAATCCCACTTTTTATCTGGAAATGTTTTGCCTAGCTTTCCAAATATAATGAAAGCTCCCACCGTGATTGTGTGATTCTCTCATTCTAAAGGCAGTGTTAACTTTTTGGAGGGGAAGGGCGTGGGGGTGTGGTCTTTTAGCTCTCAAACGCTTTTCCTTCTGCAGGCTCCTAAGAGGCTGCTAGCCCCAAACAGTCACTTTTGTGACATTTCTGCTGTTTCCTCAGGGCCCTGGAATGCAGTTTGTTCATTACCTCTGTGGGATGGGAGATGAGCTATGCAAATAGGCTGTTAGATGGACCTACTATGGTGAGGTGCTCTGCAGAGAAACAAATACTTAAAACGACTGCAGGGTAAATCATTTGGAGAATGGGTGTTCATTTTTAGATCCAGTTGTAAGAGCTTTTACACCTGGTCTGATGAGAATCTGTCCTCCTGGCTCTCCAGCCTGTCGCAGCTAAACAAACAATCAGCATATCTTGCTCAGTTGTAGGTGAAGGACTCTAGAAAGCAGAGGACTGCACTGCAGATCTCTGTTTGGAAGCGTTCCTCGTTTAGTATGCACAATCAAGAGAGCAGAAGTAATGCCATGCGCCTAACAGAGAGAGTTCTTATATTAAATCTACCTGAGCAACACAGACAAATTGATAATGTTGCTGTTTACTGTATGGGCGGGTGCTACAAACCTAACTGCTTCATGACGCGTCCTCATTCTAGCCAGCAGCCCAAATGGGTTCAAGAAAGAATGGTTTAGGAAGGTAATGAATCTGCAAGGAGTCTTTCCTTTTCCAGAGAAATAGCTAATTCTCAGTTGTGCGATTTAATCAGTGAGAAAGTTACATGGTGACATGCCAAAAACGCAGAGTTTTCAGAGAAGACAGTTAAAAAAAATTTACAAGCAATCCGTGTGCTGTTAATTTGCAAGAGGTCAAGGGGAGATGACTTAAAGGAGAGCTGTCAGGTGTGGGTCTTCACTCTTTAAAAATGACTTCCAAGAAGCATCTGCTAATTCTGATCCTCTGGAGTTCTGCCACCACCTTCTGTGGCTCAACAACGGTAATTTTCCAGCTTCGTTAAAAATGTTTTTTCTCTCCGTCCCTGTTTGCTGTGGGGAAGACCAGCATGAACAGGGAAAACCATCTGGAGGGGAAACAGGGAGACTTATCTATGCACAAAGCAAACAGACTGAAAAAATGGGAATGTATTTCTCTGTTGTATTTCAGTGACAGTAACCTTAGCCGGTAAATGTAACTGATGATGGGATTTCATGTGGAAATGGGATTTTCTTTAAAGGTGTGTCCCTTTCAGGGTTTTATAGGTGACTTTTTTTTTTTAACTGATTTTATCCTAAAGAAGAAAACTAAATGTAAAGATTGCCTTTGGGGTTTCCGATGACAGCCTATGGTTATCTATAGAAAAAGTGATTGATGGAAATCCATGCCAACTACAGCAATACAAACATACAAAATTACATCCCTCAGCAGGAGAGGCCATGGCATGTGACATCTTCAGTGTTTTAGAAGACAAATGAAGGCACTGTTCCCAGATTTTCCTGCAGTGAGTGCACAGGTTTTGTGCAAGGATTACAGAGGCCATTATGCTGGAGGGATGGGGAGAACTGCCGATCAACACTGCCATTAAAAATGTGAGTGGAATATTTCACTGGGACAGGTTTGTGTTTAAAAAAGTAGGCCATATCATAAACATTAATAAAATCATCCTGCCCAGCAGGGATGCAGATCTGGAAAGCAAGCCAAGAAAGCTCTTTGCATAGCTCTATGTAAATAAAATGAAACTCTTCTGTCTCCCCTCCCCTCTTAGGAAAGCTGGCTGCCCTGATAACGTTCTAATTGAATGCTGTAGCATGTTAGTATATAGGACCATTGCCCAAGAAGAACAAACCCAATACATACCATAATGAAATTTCAGTAACTAAGCTGAATGCATTGGGCACTTTTTTTAAACAGCTAAACCAAAATTCACTTAGCAGTAATTGTTAAAAATCAAACAGAACTGATTTCCCCTCACTTAAAGGCGGTACATTAGGTACTGGATGATTCACACCCTTTATACAGCCCATGAATAAGTGCTCTAGGTAACAGCATTCAGTACACTCCCCATGGGTATCGTGGCTTATTACAGGATTTCTGATTGAAAGGGAGAACTTTCCCCAAAGTGCTCAATCTTGAATTTGCCCTTCCAAAAAATCAGGACATTGTAAATGCCTAAATCCCTTGATCCCCAGCACTCACCTGGCTCCCCATTTCCCCCCACCCTCGATAGCATGGGTCTTCTCCCCACCACCCTCTGGATTTGTTCACACCCAACCCTGTTTAGCTCAAACCCAAACAAAAGTCAGAGGCAAGAGCACAGGGAAGGAAGAAGTAGAGATAGAAATGTCCTGTTGCATTATACAATACACGCAAAGGGTGTAGGGTATGAAAAAAAAAAGACCCAAACAGCTTCACACTGTTGAATGTTTTAAAAGCAGTAGCGTTACTATGTAATAACCTAATGCGCCTTAATTGTCATAGATATCACTTGCCATTCTCTCAGAGCAATATCGCCACTGGAAGATGGAGTGAATTGGGTGTTCGTAGTTCTTATCTTTACAGAGAAACCTCTAGCAGTTCCCACTGGGCAGAAGACAGCTTGTCAGCTGTCCTCTAAGAAAAGAGAAGGTCAATGTCCGGGCTGGTATGGGTGTGGTTATACAATAGCTTCATTAGGAATCCAGAGACGGCAATCTGGCCAGACATGGATGGCTTGAGAAGTAACCAGGAGACATTAAATCCACCTGATCTCTGCCCGTCTGCACTGTCTGGGGCTGGGCGCTGGTTAATGGTCTCAAAGATCGCAGAGAACTCTGCTGTTCCATCTGGTAATCGTGCTGTGAATGCGAAATGGTGTTATAATGCCCAAAGCTGAGGGGCTGTGCTTGCTGAGCCCGTCATGGCGGATTGGGTGATTATGAAGTCGCCTTTCTGCCAGGACAGAACTAACTCACTCTTGTAAAACATTTGAGTGTAAAAGGCACCAATTGACACTGAATTCAGCACTCTAGAACCGGAGCAGCGTATGGCTGGTCTGCACTTCGACTCAGCCATGCGCTTGTCTCTTCGCTGAAACCGGTTTTTCTGTGGATGAAGTAATAGGACTGAGTCAAAATGTTCCCATCAGTCATTGTCTGCCAAGCCTCCTGACCAACAGTAAGCTTATCTGGAAGACCTTCCAGTCTTCCTTCCTGCCTGTTTGATCCCTGTCTGACTTGGAGAAAAGGACAAAGCACACGAAAGAGGAGCTAAAAGCTGGCAGTGGAAGTCTTCAGTTTTTGTTTCCTGAGGTCACAGCTGAATCTTTCTCCCCTTCAAGAATGGATGGGAGATATAAACAGCAAGGGTTTGGTTAAGTGGGATGCCAGCTCGAGGCATGCAGCTTAGGTACTGGAGCAGAAAGCCAAGAGACTCTAGTGAATCACACTGACACACCGAGAAACTCCAGCTCTGTCAGTGTGATTCACTCGTACACTAGGTACAGCTTTGCTGTCTACGTTTATAAAATACTTCGGTGTCCCAGCATATGAGGGGAATTGTGAGGGTTAATATCTGCAGTGCAATGTAATCGCTTCCAATGAAATGTGCTGTCCCCCTTGTGCGAGACAAACCATTCGTTTTGGCAGTGTGAAATTAAATTAATCTGCCACAGCACTGTTCTGTCTGAATTCAGGCATCATTGGTGTGTGTCCTATCCCACCTGTAGTCCTTCGGGACCACTGCAAAAATGAGTTGGGTGTCTTGATTCTGTCTTGCTAAGCAAAGTTAGAAATAGATGTTGGTTGTGTTTGTATTGGATGAGTGTTTTGTGTAGTATTGATCATATTTACATGCAATTTACCACTGAAAAACCAAAAAGCACCCAATTTGATTTCCTTTGCTAAGTGGTGGTTCTATGGACTCCATACATCTGTCTAATCAACTCTCAGAAGGCCACTGTCAGCTTCTCAGAAGAGCATGGTGGCCAAGCAAAGACTTTTCCCAGGTGTCTCTGGGCAGTAGGAACATAGCGATTTGCATGAACTCCAGCTTGGCTTGTGTGCATTCACTGCCAGCGTTTGGCTCCTTTTGAGTCCGAGCTAAAACACACAGAGCAAAGCCTTCATTCTAGAAACCCTGGCCCGCCTTCTTGTGAAGGTCATCTGACTTCTGGGGTCACTCTTATGAGGACTCTGTCATTGCTTGGTGATCTGTGTTATAGTCAGTGGGTCTACGGAGTAATATCATACCCAGGTTGAAATTGCCCCAGGGTCCGTCATCAGCTATCGTGAACTACCAATACTCCCTTGACATCGATGCTGACCTACACCAGGTGAGGATGTGGCCCAATGACACTCGCAAGTTGGTCTTGTAGAAATTCTGCCCACTGAAGTTCCTCACTCCCAAAATCTTGTTTCCTGTTGCCCGTCGGACTTATCTGCAGTAAATGCTGAAAAGACGAAGGCATTCATCCTTAATTTATAAAAGTTTAAGCAACATCCTTTTTGCATGTGCTCTCTGCGTGGGCTTCTCTTTCACATCTTTATGCTGGTGTGGCTCTCCTTAGTGCATTTAGCTTTGCACCCTGGTGCTGCTCCTGGGTGTGAAACCTGGACATGGCGCAGTCCAGCAAATGTTTCAACAACCTTAAGCCTGGGGAGAGAGGCGGGGAGCTAGAAGGAAGCACCACACAGATTCTGAAGCTGTGGGCAGTCTGGAGAGTGAACTTTGGTAGCAGCAGCTTTTTCATGGAAATCTGTATGAAGCCAAGATCTTACATGGGTAGCATGTGCTGTACATTTGCAGTTGGGACTGAAGATCTGGTAAGCAGGCTGTTGGTAAGGACGGGTTTTAATTTTAAAACATGTTCAACTGATGCATTTATCCTTGCAAAGGAGACGCTAGGTGACCGATCACATTTTGAAGAACGTGTCTCCTTGGGTAGTAGCTAGGGCACTGGACTCTAATTGGGAAATTTGGCTCTAGTTTGCTCACTAGCCTGCAGTGAGTTTGGACTCTCCTCTTCACCTCTGTGCTTCTGTTTCCTCAGACATTCACTCTGGCTTGTCTCCTTAGCCTGTCCGTAGTGTGGGGCAGGTGCTGTCTAGGTAGGTGCAGCATCAGGCACACAGGCTCTGCTCTCACCTGGACGTTGGAAGCAGGCTCTCCACCGCTGATGCTCTCAGAATGCATGAATTGCTTGTGCGCACGTGGTTACATGTTGTGGGTGGGTGAAGGGCTTTGTCAATTTACTCTCTCTATGCAAATATCCCCTGGCGAATTACTGTTTCTTTAAGATCTTTTCTTTGTGTTCCATAAAGAACCATCCCTAATGCTTTATTTCCATGCATCCCTAGTGTGTTGTTTGGCTATCTTTTTTCCCCCCAGGAGAGAAAGGAATGTGTGAAGGAGTGACTTAAATGTATCTGACTAAATCCAATGGGAGGCCCTGCTACTGCATGGCCCTGCTGTGAAATGTGCCCTTTTCATTTATAGCTGAGAGCTGTTCAGGAAGCATTGTTTGCAAAGGCCACAGAGAATGCAATTTCTGTATAAAGCAATTCTTTAGAAGAGTGCCAAGGAGTGAATATAAAACCGTGTTGTAGGTGGTGGATGGTCATATGTCAGTTTACCACTAAAGTTAGAGGTTAGGTGTTTTTGTGTGTGCGCGCGTGTGTGCTTTAATCCATCCCTCTTGTCAGAAGCACAGAGTGGCTGTTGCACAGTAGTGCCAGCTTGCTGGACCCAATGCATGTGTGGAGAATATTTGTTGTGCCTTTTCCCAAGGGGGTTCTCTTTCGTAGGATACTAACTGCACGGGTCCAATGGTGAGAGAGGTTAATGGCTGTGCCTTTATTAAGGAAACTGACAGGAAGAGTAATGCAAACGTCTCCGTGTACCAGCACTGTCAATAAATAGGCAGGCTTAGCAAAAAGCATCTTGGGTTAAATGTGTATGGAATTGAAATGTGGCATGGTGTTCGCCTTCTTAGGAAGGGAAAGGAACGTGTTGCCCTACATAGCATGATTTTATTCGGAAAAAAACCATGCAAATAGCGTCTTAGCATGTGAAACTTCCTGTTCTGAGAACTCAAATTCAGCCGAATCTAAATATTTATTTCAGACGGTATTTGTTGCTGCCCTCACCAATAATGTGTGCGCACATGTGGGAAAGGGGGAATCATCAGAGAGTGTTACAAAGAGCTAAAATCCTCAAATTAAGGTGGTCAAGTGGGGAAACAGATGATTACGATTTTTATTTTTAATCAAAGTCACAGATAGCTCATGGGCTTCCCTAGAGTTTTGTTTATTGCCCATGACCTATCTGTCACTCTGACTAAAAATAACGGGGAGTGGGGGGCACACTTCCAGCACCTCCACCACGCTGGCAAGGGACAGCTCCAGGGCCTGCCGCGGCTGAGAGCTGAAGCGAAAAATGTCACTGGGATCTCTGAAAGCCTAATACCTTTCTAACTCAATGGGGATTGGGGCCTAAATCAGGCCTCGACAAATCCCAGGTGCCAAGTCGCCATGGTGACCAGAATTTGTAGCCGGGTGCCTATTTCTCTGCTGGGGAAATGCAGTGGAGTACCCTGTGGTGTCCACAAATAACATTGCAGGTGCCTTTACTAGGTGGTTGGAGGATTCGGCGGCAGGGAACTTTTCAGCCGCGAGGCAGTTAGGCGCCGTCCTTTGAAGCTGGGTCCCTCGCTGCCGGCCAGTTTGGTGGAGCCCTGGCCGAAATCCCACGTACTTGCTGATTAGCATCAGATTCTGTGACCAACCCTTTTCTCAGGTGCCTAGCTTGGGTCCCGTTTCTCTTTCTTTCTCCGTGCAGGTGCCTGCATGGTGCAGTGCCAGTGACTCGCTCTCGGTGGCGGCAGCTGCCCTGGAGCTGGTTGGCTCTGGTTAAGAGGCGTCCCCCATGTGCGTTCGGTTAAGGACCTGACGACATGGCCGATGGAATACCTTGGAGGGATGCTTCGAGCCAGGGGAAGCGATGATCTTGCTTCAGCTTCTGTGCCTCAAAGGACTGTAGGACAGTTCTGCCTCTGCACCCACAAATTGATTTGACCAGCTCTTGCGGGCAGCGTGGAACTTGTTTTGAAGCAAGTTTGTGTCACGTAGAGACTGGCAGCGATGGATGTGGTTGGGCAGCCGGAGGCGAGACCTCTGGTAGATCTGAGTCGTTGTTTTTGCACCAGCCATAGAGCTCAAGTACTGTTCGGGGCTGAATAAAGAACAGGGGCCTCTGCCATGGGTCACCAGTCCTCCTTCAGACAAGCGGGTATATCTAGCTATCAGTGAGATAGGCAATACTGGGCCAGGGGATCACAGTCATAGAATGACTGGGATGGCTGTTGGATGGCCCCCTTGGGTTCCCTGCACCTATTCATATGCAGCAGAAGATGGAGAAATCTACTGTACACCCGTATCCACTGTAACATTAGCCAGGCAGCTTTGGAGTTCTTCAGTGAGAAAAGGAAACACCTGCTGTATTCTAGATTCATGGACGGCGAGCCTGCTTTCTGCCCGCATTTGTCAACAGGAAGTGGTTCCAATTGCAGAGTGAAGTCCATACTGCTATTCGTCTCTCTGCTGGGGGGAGCACTGTCCTCTTAGTTCACTGAGCAAGACTGTGAGGCTGGTGCAGGGGAGACAGGGCCAGAGGCAAGATGCTAGATGAACCATGCCTCTGTTCCAGCATGGCAGGAGGCCAGGTATTTCACTAGATGGACCATTTGTCTCTTCCCATCTGGTAACGCCTACGTCCCGTGACGGCTTAATAAGCTTATTGAATTCAGAAGAGTGCACTGGCTTGAGGGGGTCGCTAGCCTGGATGCTGGAGCAGAGCAGAGGTGTCAGCATGTTGATCAGGGATAAGTGCAAGTGATGCAAGAGCCGTCTATGATAAATGGCTGGCTGGCTCTTGCTCACGCATGCTGCCTATGATGGCTCGGGTGTGAATGCCAGCCTCGGGACATGCTGTTAAGGACGAGGCATAAATTCCAAATCGGTTGCGAGTTCTGTACTTACATTTTACCAACCAGTTACCAAATGTATCTTCAAGCAGCCTTAATACAGTCCCAGATGGTTCCCTTTAGTGCTCTGGTTTCTCCCCGGTGAGCCTGCTTTTGTGCAAGATGGGCTGTGAGACAGGAATCCCAGCAATATTCAGGTTACTCCCAGTCCCAAAGGGCCAGTCGCTACCCTGGGTCAATTGCCCCTTAGATCTCACACCAAAGACAGCATTTGTAGCCAGTCCTAGAATAGACTATGTAAAGAAGCATTAAATAGGAAAAGAGAAATAAGAGCTATTGATGAGGTTGCAGCAGGGAAACAGATACACAAATGAGTTAGAATCTTAAATTCCAAAAGATGACAAACTTCTGTAATTGGGAAGCTCTCTCTCTCTAGGATTATATATAGGGTTAACTCTCTCTGTACAGGATTAACCCAGGCTAAGCACTGGGGATCTCTTGCTTGTGCCTAGAAACACCTTTCCCCTCAGACTCCAAGTAGCACAGTGATAATTGGTTCTTTCTTGTTAGGGGTTTTATTCTCTTCTGCCCATATGATTTTTGGCTGCAAAGCTCAGCTGATGGGAGCAGTCCCCCGGATGACTCCTCTTCACGAGGAGGAGGCAGAATAACAACAAAAGTCCTTTGTCCTCCTGCTGGTGGTATGTAGAGAATTTCCTGTTGCAATGAATAATGTGTAGTGGGCCATTCCTTTTGGGAAGGACACAACGCCTTCTGTTGAAGATCAGTGTTTCCTACTAATCAATCTCTCTCCTGTGTAGAGATTTGCACACTCACAAAGACTCTCAGTACAGCCACACCAGGATTACCTCACACTGTGGGACCCAGATGTTAGAACTAATGTTAATACATGCATTCCTCACTAGCATTGAAGAGACACTAAACCCTTTTTTTAAATTCTAAGACCTGTTTTATCAATGTTAACCCACAGAAGAGCCAGACAGATTCCAGCTGTGTCTGTTAGTGTCCGTTTGAGCATGAGGACCTTGACGTGAGTTGCCGTCTGGCCTTGTTCACGGGCTAACCAATTGCCTTATTTGAGACTGGGAAGACATTCCTCCTCCTCTGCCCAGATGGGCAGTGATCTTGGTTGATTTTGCCTGTTTTGCAGTGTGTGGGAGCTGGGTCGCTTGTTAGGGTCATCTGGGCCGATCTGACTTAGTTCCCTGCCATTGAGAGGCCTCAGGCATTGCTGCATCTTGGTCACTCCTGTTCTCTGCCCATGACGCACAGTTGGTTAGTCTCTGGTCTGTCTCGTTCAAAGGATTGGTGTGGGAGTGGCTGGGTTATAGAGGAGGCCAGATGTGGCGGTCTTTTCTTGCCTTAAACTCTGACTTTTCTAAAAGGGGCGTAACCCATCCATCCCATCCATAACCTTTCTGTGGGCTTCATCTCCACCTGCTAGGAAGTACAACCTAGGATGCTCTGTTACTGCCGTGATGCCCCATTATCAGAACCTGAATAGAATATGGCTCACGCCCATCTGACTCTGCAGAAAAGAAACCAAGATGTATCCTGAATTCAGCTTGAATGCTCCCTTTAGCTTCTGCTAAGTTGCCCAGACAGTAGGTATGTTAATGTCCGGAGTTATTAGTGTCTCTGCTTGACAGCGCTGGCTGTGCAGCTTAGTACATGGGGGTTTTTTGCCGTTGAAATGGACTGATGTTGGAGACCATGGTTACAGAACGTGGGTTATTCATGGGAGCTGTACGCTTCCGACAGACCAGTAGGGTGCTGAGGTCAGACTGGAGAAATGTTGAGAATTCTTAGTATGGGGAATCTGGGATATGTGCACACGGCCTGATGGCTGTAATAATGTGACACTTCCTCCTCCAGAGTTGGTTTAGAAAAGGCTGGCTAACCTTGCCGCCTGCAATTGCGCTAAAAGCTGATTTTTTTTTTTTAAATGCAAGAAGCCTCAAATACTTTTACAACAAAGATCAAATGCTACCACAATGTAGCGTACCAGAAACAAACCCCAGGCAGCAGAAGGGAAGGGAGGAATTCTTTCGTATTTTTTTTTTTAAAAAGGTGAAATATCTTTGGATCAAATTCTAATCTTAAAATGTCCTAAAAATCAAAATGGACATAGGAGCACACGAGCATGGTGTACCACATTGCTAGCTGGCTACCTCAGCCACTGGCCACGGCTGTCCAAGTGGCCCTCTTGTGAGCGAGTCATTTACCCCTGGAGAGTTTGTGTGCAGAACACTGCCCAGGCCCTGGAGACGCGTACTAGCTGGATGACTTGGTGATTGCTTCGCCCTACCTTGCAGACACAGTTTTTATGAATAGGATTATCCTTGAGCTTTGTCTCCCTGGAGAAGAAACTTGTTCTTTACAGATGGAAGTAATGCTTTTGATGTTTGTGTTAGCACCTGTAGATCCATTGTGCTAGGCGCTGTACAGACCTATGCTAAGACTGTCTCTGTCCAAAGGGCTGACATCTGAAATACTGAGATGACGGGCCTCTTTACAGCAGGACACGGATGGAAACAGGGAGACCGTCAGAAAGGGAGGCGCTAGCCGTGTTCGCAGGACCTAGGCGTGTGGCGTGACGGTTGCAAATCCAGAGTGCAGGGAAGCTGTTGCCTCTAGTTTGAGGAAGATGAGTTAAATGCCTGTTGTATCCATTGTGCTGCCCTGAACCTCTGGGCTCCTTCAGACCAAGCCATTGTGGGGGTAAGGGAGATGAAGAGCACAGAGAGCTTGCTGTGCTGCCTTTCCACAACACACCCACACAGCTTGGCCTTGCTACAAACCTGCTCTGTAGCGATGGCCTCTCCATCAAAAGCCCCAGAGTTAGCACGTGTTGGTACGGCCAGCCTAAAACTCAGACCCTGCTCCCAGCTCCGCGTCAGTGAATGGACACGTCCGAGTGCTAGGAAATAGAAGAGACAAAGTCACTGACTCTGGAGAAATTCCCTGCTTACCACCAGAAGTACATTCTTAGCTTTCTAGCGCAGAAGACAAAAGTCAAGGAAACAAACAGTCGCCATCCTACTTGGTACACAGTAATAGAAATGCCACTTCCTTTTGTCTTCAGGAAGAAACTGCAGCTCGATCTGGTACTACACAATACTCCAGAGAACCAACACACCTGCTAACAGGATTGCTCGTGTGTTCAGGTCCTAACCGACTGTTACATCCAGGGTTGAGAAGGAATTTCCCCTGTGACAGCATTTACCAAGGACTTCCACCTGATCAAACTCCCTTTGCATTGGCCTCCTTTGGGGGGCATTGTTTAAGTCTAGTTTGAAAAGGTGCCCAGCACACACTAGCTGAGTACGCCGTTCAGTGTGCGTAATGTTAGTGGTTTAGTACAGCTAATGTGACGGGGAAATTGAGGTGAGGAAGAGATGCTAACAGGTCAGCTACATCAGCTGTCAGCCACGGGCAGACGATGAAGCAGCAGAATCTCTCGGCCTTAAAAGAGACAATTTATGACTGGGACACGTTGTCGGTCTAGGCAGTGGCACCCTCTCCAAATCATCTCATGTTTCCGTCAGTGAATCCCTACTTTGCATCTTCTAGAAACGGTTCCTCAACCTAACATTCATGTAATCGGCAGTAAATGGCCAGGGGCTCCGTATTACAGTAAAGATGGTCCCTGTTGACGATTAGGCCTGATTTTTTGCACCTGGATCCACCTCGTTTGTTTCCCAGAAAGGTTCTGTGTGCATGTGTAGAGGGTCCACTCATGCGGATCAGACTGCAGGGCGTTAGGCCTGGAAAAGGTCTGTGCAGATCCTGATTGCTCTTCTAGAGGAGGGCATCCTGGCCGGGGCGTGGGGGGTTAGGGGCAGGAGACCTGGCTTCGTTTCCTGCCCTGCTGCTGGTTGACCTTGGGAAGACACTTCCCCAATTTGTGCCTCAGTTTCCCTACTGTAAAACTGGATTGATGGCACAGGCCTGCTTTGTAAAGTGCTTTGAGATTGGTGGGTGAAAAGCACAAGATAGGAGTTGGGGGTTATTAAAATAAAGGCTTCATGCATTAACCGCTTGCAGAAAAATCCACAATAGCTGTTAGAGCCTCAACCCTTTACTCGTGTTCTGAGACGGAACGGACTAATCTGAGGCCTGGAACATTTGCTAGACCTCGGTTAGGAAATGTTTGTTTATATAATATCAGATCTGGGAGAGCAGCACTGAAGGCTTGTTCGGCCTATTCCAGGCAAATCTCCACCCGGGGTACAGGTTCGAAATGCTGTCAGACCAGAGGGATAAAATACTGCAGTGAAACCCAATTATGGTGGTGTGGGACTTCTGAAGGGCAACATTCTGCTATCAGGGAGCTGTCGTTTGTCTTTATGAATCTGCACGAGGTGCTTTAAAGTAACAAAGCAACGACGACAAACCTAAAGGAGAAAAAGAAGTGGCAAGAACTGCTAAGGAGATGCAGGCGTTAAAGATTTCCCCTTGCTGCTAAGTGAAAAGGCAACAGTTGTTAGTTATTAGGAAATCTGTACTGCAGTCGAAGGCCTCCATTGTGCTGGGCTCTGTATGCATGCAGAACTGAGCTTGGTGCCTTCCCCAAAGAGTTCACAGCTGAAATCAAGACAAGATGGAACAAGTGGGTCTAGGCTTGTGTTACAGAGTGACACAGCTGAGCTCTGTGTGCAACTTTCAGCTTCTGAATCATTTACATAGAGTTAAAAGTTCCCTCTCCCACCAGCTGCCCCATAATCTCTTCACTTGTTTTGAGGAAATGGAAGAAAATGTTATCGATGTCGAGCTTCCTTGTTTTATTGCTCGATCTATGGATCTCTGTCTCTCTGTACTGCCCAGACCCCCTCCCTGCCCTCTGGCAGCTAAGCAGAGATGCAGCTTTCACATACTTTATGACCCAGAATAGGTTTGCCTGCTTTTGATGGCATTAGTCCCGTCCCGGCTGGCTTGGGAGGTGCATTTTTGGGGGTCAGTTTGCAGATGCAGAAGTGAAAAAGAAGCTAATATAGCCATCAAGGTGAAAGTGATTGGTACCTCTTTAATTTTCAAGCTGTTCTCTCTGTGAGGTAGATCCTCCAGAGACACCTTTTTATATTTCTACTTGTTCTCAGGAGGTCGACCTGGAGGTTTCAATTACGCTGTTAAATTACCAGATCACTTGAGTTAAAGTAGACTTGCAAAGGTTTTAATGATCTTCTCTATTTGCCTTGTGGGGCTTCCTTTTTTTCCAAGCCTCCTTTCGGTCTGTTCGATTTTAATTGAACCATCTGTAACTTGACACATTGTGACAGTGAGACCAAGAATAAGCAAATAGGTTAGTTGTGTAACTTGTGCTGCATGGTGCACTGTATTCTAGATTACAACGCGCTTGGCGTTAAATTAGCCTCTCAGGTAACAGGTTTTCCAGTGCCCTGCAATGTCTGCCTGGAAGATCCAGAATTAATTTACAAGCCATATGACTAATCCAGTCTTCAAGAAGAGTAATAAACCATGACGTGTGCTATTTTCAAGATCTGGTTAGTGAAAGGCATTGACAGGGTTTGAGGTATCAAGTTAGGGTTTATTTTGAGCTAATACATATGTATCTCCAGAGATATCTGGCCCGTTTTGACAGGCCTGTGAAAATAATCTCTCTGGTGGTGCTTAGGCCTATGTGAAAGGTCTCCAGTGGAATTTGGAGGCAGTCACCAGGAGATACGCAAGCTACGCAGAGTTTCTTACACAACTCCCATTGACTTTGTAACTTCGGTTCTAGACGCCGTCTGCGCGGTGCGGCGCCGATGGGAAATGTGCTCCCGACAATGCAGTGCTAGCCACCTGAAAAGGTGGCTTTGTTGGATCGACTTCTGGATCAATGGAGCGTGTCTTTACTGCCGCACGATTGAACTGCATCAGTCGATTTGACAGCAGCAAGTTTGCCTCTGTGGGCGTAGATGGAGCCTCCGTCCAGTTTCTAACCAGACTGAGGTGTGGCAAAGAGCATCAGCACCAAGTCCTAAGGATTGGCTGGGCCCTGGCGGGTGTATTGAAGCATTGCTCATTGAAGAGGAGGCTAGCTCAGGATGAGGCCGAGGCATAGTGTATGTCTTTGATGGGAATCGTCAGAGCCTTTCTCTCTACAGGGCTGTCAGTCTTGTGTCTCCAGCCACCTCCCGTCTCAGTCCGGTTGAAGAAAAACCTGTGGTCTTTTCCCATTTAAAGAAAAAGCAATTCCCCCAGCCTCTGACGTGAGTGGCTGAAAATTCAGTCGCCGTGGCTTGCAGTCTGGTGGTGCCAGTAGGTTTGAATGTGGAGAGTGGCTGCTTTGTTACTTTCATTCTATGCATCTGGCCCCCTCTTGCACTTGAGCAGTGTGCAGGAAGGCATCTGTTCCTGGTTGAGGGTGAGATTAGGGGGGTGTTAGATTTGAAGATTTTTCTGCACATGATATCAGAGTCATAACTTGAACATTTGACGAGGACACCACATCCTGTATGAGACTTCGGAACTTAAAATCAAACTTTGGTCTGAAATATTACCTGCCGCTGTGTCAGGGACAGTCATTTTAGTTACTTTAGTTGAGAGGGTCAAGAAAACCTGCTTTCTTTTCCGTTTGTGTCTTTACACTGCAGACAGCACGCTTGCGTAGCCGGTTTAGTTGGCTTCCCCAGGCTTTAAAGAGTACAGGCGTGGGAACGCTTGAGAGCAGGGTGTGTGGAGGGAAGGTGGTTGGAAAAGCACGAAGACTGCAGGGGTGGGTTCAAGCCTGGAAACTCCCCTTTTGTCAGCGTTGCTTTCCCCCGTCTGTCTTGGCTGTGAATGGTTCCAGACGTTCTCTCTCTGGTTTGACACTTCTGTTCTGTGGTGGCACCCAGAGGACGCCCCACCCTCCTTTGTCCTTGCGCTAGTTCAGATAAATAGCAGAACTTGATTTACTGTCCTAAGGATGAAGGGAGCCAGCCCGGTGGTACTACCTTTCCTGGATTGATTTTTTTTCTTCCTTGAGCACTGAATGCCAAGGCAAACTAAAGCAGAGGCACAGAGCGGTTCCAGGCACTTCATGTGCAGCTGGTAAGGTGAATATTGTCTCTAGACCAGGCCCTCGTCTGGCAAGTGGGAAGCTGTATTTTTTTAACCAGTTTGTTTTCTTGTGGTACATAGTTTACACGTCACTCTTCCCATCCTCCTGCAATGGCTGAGCTGAAAACTAGATTTCTAGGCGCCCCCTGCACTTGGGACCAGTTGGCTCAGGAAGTTGTGAACTACCCACTTTCCAGGGCCAGCTGGGTCCCTGGCGCCTCGTCCCAGGGAGGGTAGCTGGTAGGTTCTGCTCTCCCCTGAGTATCCTGGAGGGGGGAAAAGGAGCACCTCTGAGCCCCAGAGGCCATTCCCCATGAGATTTTCAGCAGTAAAGGCTGTTGTGGGAACTCGGTGAACCGCCCCCCCCCCCCCCCCCCTTCTGGCCCAAGCACTCCAGAGGTGGTAGAAGCTGGAGTCTTGTCAGATCCGTGGTTGTGTGGAGGGTTGGAGCCACCTGCACTGCTGCAGACTTCCTCTGCCCCATGGACTCTGCTAGCAGGAGCCTCCCTAGCATCTGTGTTACTGGTGGGGTCCATATTCCTGGTCAGTGACCCCGTGTGGGGCCAGGGCAGAGTCATGAGCCTCAAATGGAGTTCCACACTGATAGGAGGGAGTTCAGGCGGCTGTCCTTCCCTCCACAGACTGAGTTTTAATGATGTCGTCTTCCCTTCCCTTCCCTTCCCACGCACAACGGAGTTCTCTGAATGATTGCTCCAGCCGGAGCTGGCTGTGTTCCTTGTCATGCAGAATCCACTGTCAATCCCTCACTACATTTAAAAGCTGCAGGCTATTTTCTATTTTTGCAAGTTTTGTTCACAGGTTCTCAAATCCTTGCAAGATGATGTGTAATTTTGCACAGAAATATTTTAACTGTTTCATAAAGTGAATATTAGAAGTATCTCAAAAGCGAGTTGACAGCAAAAAAAAGTTTTGCCCTTTACTGACAGGAAGTCTTTTTTCTGGGCTTGCACACACATTGGGTGGGGTATTAATTACTTGGAGGACCTTGCTGGTGCCATGATCATAGCTGGAGGCTGAATCCTCCCCTGGAGCTCCCTGGCACAGGGCTCTCATGCTCTCTCCCTTTGATACCTTGGTCAGAAAATTTGTGAACTAATATGGGAGCTGTGCGATTGGAGAATATTTTAACGCCTGTTTCTGTGTGCCTGGGGGAAGAGTTTAGGTGGACTTTTTTCAGTCTTTAGCACTAGCGCAGTTGAAAACCATCGACAGAACGGTTTCCCACCAGAAATCTAGTTTGACTGAAATTGAAACATTTACTGGAACGTTTTGACTTTGATGGGGAAAATTTGGAAGCTATTTGTGTTTGACTTTTTCTTTTCAATGTCAGAACATTTCAATAAAGGCAAAATGATGGCTTTGAATATATATTTCATTTTAGATATTTAATATCAAAATAATATGTTTGGCTTGATCAAAAATATTTATTTCTGATTCAAAAACAACGAATGTCCCGTGGCACCTTTAACGACTAAAATTTCTTCTTTCTTTAAGTAACATTTGTTAGTTCTTAAGGTGCCACAGGACTTCCGTTGGTTTTACTATATAAAGACTACCACAGCCACCCCTCTGGAACATTTCTGATTCAGTATTTTTATGAATTTCTGATCATGGGCAATTTCAACTTTACATCCTGATCGGAGATAAGAAAAACATAAAAATGTCAGAATATCCTTTGGAATGAACATTTTTTCCCAACCCGCTCTAACATTGTTCCAATGTGGCTCGCTACATTGCCTTAATATTTCATAAGCTTTACAAAGTGCGTGTGTGACTTGTTAGCGAGGTGTTGGGTTTTTTTTTGGCGGGGGGGGGAGGTTAATGCTCATCAAAGCATGAAGGAGGCACAGAATATTGCGGGGTTTTGTGAGGTGGTACCCAGTGGAACTAAAGATGGAGCCGAGCTCAGCTGGGCATTTGCTGTAGATGGAACTTCCTCATGCACAAAGCATCTGGCATGTTAAGGGAAGCAACAGCTGTGATTCTCAAAAAGCCAAGTTTCCAAGGGGTCGCCATATTAGTCGAGTCCAGCCAAACAGACAAGGATCCTGGGGCACTTTTAAAGACCAACACATTTATTTCTCGCATGAACTTTCGTGGGAGGAAAAATCCTACTCCAGCAGGCGTTTGAACTTGCAGAGTGGGAGCACAATCAATGTAGGGAAGTGCAAGTCACGGGATCTGGCCAGAGTAACAGCAAATCAAAGCAGTTGTAAGGATTCTCAAGAAGAACCTGAAGCAGCATTTCATGGCAAGGAGAATGTGCTGTGGAGCTCTGGCTCCTGCTTAATAATTCCGTGGCTCTGACTCAGGCCAGTGAAAACATCCCCACATGTCTTTTGAGCTGCCTGAAGCTGTACTGTTCTACACAGAATTGTTCAGCTTTCTTGCATCACAAAAAGGGAAACAACCCTTCATTTAAGCTCCTTAGAATAATGCACGTGCCTGGCGCTAGTGCGGCAGTAGTGGGGAATCACTACATATTAAAAACTAGGATTGAAAGCCAGTGGTTTTGCATCTTCCTGGCATGGCCCTAGCCTCGAGAAAATTTAGGATTTCCTCTGAGAAATCGGAGAAGGAATTAGTCCCTCTTTTTGTCTCCTGTACAGCTGTGGTGTGACTGGTTCTGGGCACCGGTCTATCAGAAAGATTATTGACAAACTGGCGCGAGTTCAGAGCAGAGTAACAGAAATTGACTGACTTGTGAGGAAAGGTTAGGAGAGCTAAATCCACCTACCGAGGCTGAGCATTGATTGTGTGTGTGAGCTGTGGGGAGAGGTGCCACAAAGCCTACAAAAATTTGGAGGACTTAAATGCCAAGGAAAGACATGGTCGAGGGTGGTATTTAGCAAGAAAGTAGGAGGAACAGGAATTTGGAAAGAGACGCCTGATTTTAGGATGAATGCTGAGTGGATGGGAGGGAAGGTCAGAACAGAGACTCACCTGGCTGTGAGACGGCCTCCCCACCAGAAGAAAGGGAAGCCCCTTTATGCACCTTGCAACTGGACAGGGCTAAGGGGGTTAAACACAGGAAGGCTGGGAAGTGTCCGGATACAGCAGTGACAGGAGCCACATAGGCGTCTGGGTCCTATCTTAGGTTTGTGGAGGAAAATCCTGTATCTTCTCCCTACCCTAACGAGTGCCGAACGCCTGAAGCCCCTGAACATAGTAAGAGGGAGGAACTAGCTTTGGAAATAGTTCCTGACTCGTTCATGTCTGCAGCTCCACGTGTGGGTCCCACTGCGCAAGGCCTAAGCTGAGAATGGGCATGCTGAATTCTTCTTCCCCCGGGCTCAGCTCTCAGCCACTGGAGGTCGTTCCAGAGCTGTCCATTGCTGAGCCTGGGTATCCTGTCATCTGCAAGCACCGCAGAGGGAGTGTCCCTGCTCAGCCATGCAATTGAGAGGCAACTGTGTTGGCTTTTGGCTCAAACACCTCAGCATGGTGTGATTCAGACTAATCATAATGATGCCAATAATTCTTGGTTGGCAAAACTGTTCTAGTCCAAACGGCTAGCGAAGTAACCCCTAGAAACGCTAACGGGTTTTTAACACACCGTACGTGTCAGAAAGAAGCCCCCTCCTACACTCTGTATTCAGTAACGCTGTGAGGCTGGACATTGCTGAGTTATTCAGTCTATACAAGTGAAAAGCTCCATTAAAGCTGGAGATATGAGGGCTGATGAAGTACTTTAAATTCTGAGCTGCTTTCCCCACACCTGGGGCAAGTCTCTCTCAAATTGTCCTTCTGCCTCTTCAAATGTGGCTCGCATTCTTGGCTCCTTAAATAGCCCAAATCGCTGGTCCCACCTGGTCTGTTCCTGTTTCTTCCTGCTGTAGAACTCGTTGCGGATGGTGGGCGTCCTTCAAAAGGCTGACTTCTCCCAAGCCTTAGAGACTCTCTGAACTGCATCAGCTGTTCAGAGAGGAAAAAGGCTCTGCTGCATCTGAGGAGGAGTGGGGGGGGGGCAACATCTCCGATAATTGGGGCTTGTCTCTTGGTACAGCAAATAGGAGTGTTGCAAATGACTCTGAGCTGGCAGATCAGCAGAAGAGCAGAACGGTTTCTAAATACAGTAGAAGATTTCAATCTTCCCTTAGTGTGTTGTGGGTTTTTTTTTTTTTAAGGGTATGTGCATAAAAACAGGATTCATGTTTCTTAGGAGTCTAATCTCCTGCCACTTCTCACCTGACATTTTAAGCCTTTCTCTTAACATTGAAATCATCTCCTCGGCAACTGGTGGTGCTGAAAGCGTCTGCAGGCAAGAGGAAAAGCAGCAGGAGTGGCAGACTCCTGCGGGAGAAATGTGTGACTGAGATACAGCACGTAGATTCTGACTCATGCCATAAATAAATGAGTTAGTCTTTTAAAAGTGCCACAGGACTCCTTGTTGGTTTAGCTGACCTGTCCTAGACTAACACGGCCACCTCTTTGGAACTTGACTTAGTAACAAAATGCTAAAAAGAGCAACAGAATTAGAAAACTGTTGCAAGCCTGTTGCATCAGCACAAATGTCTCTAAATGGAGGCTCTGTAACACTTTCCCAGGATGCTGGTGGAGTATCAATAAAAAGGCCCTGATACTGCAAGCACTCTGCTCGTTGGGAGATCCGCTGAAGTCAATACAGGGTTGCTCATGTCGTGTGTGTGTGTGAGATTTATAAGGCATTCATCAGCAAATACAGACAGCCTAACTATAGAGTATGCAATAGGCTGGATTCACATTTGTTGGTTTATAAAGGGCAGAGAGAGCCTGACGCACCTGTGGGTTTTGTGCTGTGCTGTTGTGTTTACCTGAGAAATATCAGGAATGTGAAGTTGTCTGTGTGGCTCTTGCCGGAGATCGTGGCCCCCGGGATGCAGCGTGGGGAGGGAGCTTTCTCGTAGGTGTGGAAATGGAGGGTCTAGTGCGGCTGCATGGTTTGGCCTGAAGTGGATTGCGTTGACGGTTTGATTCAATGGCTCTCAGCAGCCCCACTTTACAATTTGTTCCAGCCCCCCTGAGCTTTGTAGCCCTTATTTGAAGGGGTACAGGCGCTTAGAATCTGAAGCAAATTCTCCCTCCCCAACTGTTAGCAAAATTTTTAAACAGTCTGAATAAAATTTTTGTACTCTGCTAGCCAACGGCATCGTTCTAATGCTGCAGCTACTGGGTAACTTCTCTTTGCAAGGTCATTTCCAAACGATTTCTGCACATTTGTCCATTGGAATGGTTTGAAGGAGAGGGTTGCTTTTTGTGACTTCTCCTATTTGTGTTACCATGACATTGGCAGAAATAAGCCTAACAAGTAATGCCAGATCTTATTTATTCTTCCCTGCACTCTGTCTTAGTAAGTCCCGTTAGGGATAGAAACCAGTTGACAGGAGACATTCACGACTTGTGAAGTGCCCCTTGAGAACCAAGGGAAATATTAAGGCAGGAAAACAAAAATTAAGCAACGGATTAATTGGGGAAATTAAAGGGATAATTAGGACTCTTGACACAGAAGCCGTCAATTGCATGAGCACTGCACTGCGTAATTAATTCTTGGAAGCGGAAAATTTGTAAAGGCGTGCAATAGATGAGCAAAGTGGTTAAAGCTGCATAGCAACCGAGTTCCCGAAGACTGGTGCAGGTCTGCCCCGGTCCCGATACACGAGAGTGGAGACATCCATGATCATGGGTAGTACAAAGGCTAAAGCTCTTCTCACACGGAGTGAAGATACCGGGAAATATCCTGGGTGCTGGGATCAGGAACTGGCGATTAGTTCCTCGAATCAGAGCTGGTTGGCTGTACGGAGGGATGAGGAACTGTCGATGCCAGCAAAGGATAGAGAAGTGGCCGGAGCACCAGCAGGATGGCTTATGGACTTTTCTGGACCTGGAGGAGTGAACAGAAGGAGGCTCACACCAATTCTGAGGTGTTATGGAGAGTCTGAGGATTTCCCAGCTCTGGTGACTGAGCTATACAGAGCATTTGAATCAGTACTCCAAACCTAGTCTGGAATGACAAACTCTTCTGTGCCAAGTTGGGTTGTACCAGAGGTCGGTGCTCAGTCCACTGCAGCTTGTCGCTGATGGACTGTGTCAGTAGGCAGGTCCCCATGGGAAAAGGTGAGAAGCTCATCTATGGAGGCAATAAGGGGATCTCAGAAGAAGACCTAGAGGAAACAGTAAACCAGCGGTGTCAGCAGCTAAGCTGGCATGGGATGAGTGAACACGACTAAGACTGGGAGGTCATGTGGGTCAATAAAGATACTGCAGGGAAACTGGGCGTGGATGTTAATGGAGTCAGATGAAGCCCAGCCTGATCAGTTCCCACATCCATCCATCCAATGGTGTTTGGAAGGGAGATATGAGCAGGGCAAGGGGATAAAGGAAGTTAAGACTAAAGAGTTAGTGTAAGCAAAGTCCCAATATTGCCTCTTTTTTCAATAAGATTTTAATTATTAAAGGGACTGCAAGGAGTTGTAAGGAATCCTAGCCTTCCCTTCCTAAATAATTGCCTCTCTCTCCCTACATGAAGATTCCCATGTATGTAAGGGAGCTAACAACTGACGCATGGCTGGCAGTGCTAAAGTTCTATGATGATAAATCGGTGTGAAGTTCAGCTGAGGAGTGCTTTTTCCAGAGACATGAAACTTCATTCAAGCAAGTTGGCCTTTAGACTGCTTTCAGAAACAAGGGTCCAAAGGGGGAGCCGTGTTAGTCTAGTTCAGTAAAACAAACAAGGAGTCCTGGGGCACTTTTGAAGATAACAAATGTATTTATCGCATGAGCTTTCGTGGGAGAAAAATCCCACTTCGTCAGACACTTTGAAGCATCTTTGAAGATGCGTGGAGGTGGGATTTTCTCCCACAAAAGCTCATGTGATAAATAAATGTGTTAGTCTTTAGAAGTGCCACAGGACTCCTTGTTTGTTTTTCAGAAACAAAGGTACTGTTTGTCCAGGCTAAATAAGTGCAGATTTTTCTCTTTCCCCTCCTCTTCTTTCTGATAATCTTTATTCAACTTTCATTTCTTGAATCTCGCTGTTCGTAGTGTAAAAAAGGTCTTGAAATGGGAAGTCCTCTAGAACTGAATAGGGACTAACCACAATCCATAAAACTTTTGAATTTTATGGCAGGAATACCATCTTCCACTCAATTAGTTTTAAAATCATTGATAACGTGTATTATTTTCCATTAAATTATATAGTATTTTTTAGAGGAACATCTCTCTATTTAGCTGCATTGGCTTTATCCCTGCTATCTTTTTCTGCAAAGGGTTTCAAACAAAGCCTTTTTGCCACATGAGGAGTGCAGTGTCCAAATTTTGGTTACATCACTTTCAAAAATGGTTACTGGCCCGATGAAAGGGACAAAGATGGACATAAATAGTGTGCAAAAGACTTCCATAGAACCAATCTGCAAATATTAGAACAAGATAGGAGGACAGTTAGAGGTAACTGGAAGGAGTTAATCATACTTGTTTGACAGGCTCATTGAAAACGGATCATCACCTTCTTTCTATCGCTCCCTGAACATCAGAACGAGCGGCCATGCAGCGCAGTGAAAGGACAATGCCAGCTCATGCTGGTTTGCCCTCACGGGGAGTCATGGGACCAGTGCCTGGGTTTTTAAGGAGGGCATTTGTGCAGGAGGTGGAGCTAATCAAATCTCATGCCACAGATTCCAAGCAGATAGTGTGCACTGTCAGGGAGCGATTCCTCATCTGGGTACATCATAGAGTATTTCTGGTGCATTGGGTGGAGGGCAGTGCTGAGGGTAGTGTGCAGGAATGGGTGGGCCAGTAGCCTGCTCTGGGATAGCAGCTTGTTCATGGCTATTTTAAGTGCTTCTCCACTTCTCCAGCCTCCTTCTCTCAGTCCCTCCCTCCCCTTAGTACCATCTCTCATTGCAACTGCATAGGGGGAGGTGGCCTTCCTTTAGGACTGCACTCTTGTGAACATCTGATAGCATGAAGATAGAGAAACTGAGGCTCAGAGTAGCTTTCCTCCGGGCACCAGGCGAGTCTGTCGCAGAATCAGGAGCAGAGCCCAGGAATCTGGATGCCCACACTTGTGTGCTGGTCATTAGGGTGCATGGACTGTCCTGTAGAAATGGAGGCACCTGTCCATAGCAGCTGCTCATATTCTTTCCAAGCCAGTCTCCTGCATGGTCCTCTAGGATTAGATCCAGTGAGACTGCCCTGCTCTGGGTGCTCACACAGATTAAAAGAAGCTATCCCTCTTGGTCCTTGGCCCCAGGATATTTTTTGGAGTGTGGGCGTTGGAGGAAGCTCTCCTTACTAAGCCCTGCATGGATACAAAAATATGAATCCTCATGCACCAATTTACATCCGATCCGCCATCTGCAGTCTCTTTATATGGCGCATGCGCCCACAGCTTGGGGCCCCAGTCAGCTGTTGGAGGCCTACCTTGCTGCAGCTGCTGCCACTAATGAGATGTTCAGGGGATGGACCTTGCAGGTAGCTGCTGAACAATTTATTGGTTGTCAGCCGTGGGGCGGGGAGGAAGGGCAGAGCCCCACCGAACAGCTGATCGGCGACCTGCCTCCACCCCCTATCTCAAAGGTGAAGCAGCTTCAAAGGCTGTGAGTTGCTTCCCCACCTTTCTGAGATCTACATCTGATCGCCCACCTGCAGGAAAATGGTCTGTGGAGATAAAGCAGATATTGCAGCCTCTGGCCCATTACTGCCCTAGCACTGGGGCTTGTCCTCTGGGTAGGATCAATGGAGAGACCACGTCTAGGCTGGACTGAAGCAGCCATCAGCGTGTGGACCAGACCAGGCCAGAGCCGTTCTGAGAAGGCTTGGCTGACCGCAACCCCAAAGCCTGTGGTACGTGTACGTTAGCGCTAGTTCAGTGGACAGAGATTTCCCTGTCTCCTACAGCAGCTCTCCCAGTGCTGGCCTCTGTGGTAGCCTCAGGAGTCAACGTCTCCCTCTGGTTTTTGGAATTGTTCTGATAAAGATAAACCTGACCCAACTGGAACCTGTCCTTGAGCTTCAGAACCTCTCCTGGGAGGCTGCATTTCAGTTTTCAGTGGTCCTGAGGGTGCCCCGTTTCATAGTTAGGCTCCCAAATCACTTTTTGCTGGTGAGGGGGAATTATGGGTTGGAGGGTATCCCCAAAGCAGGAGGCACTAGAGTGAATAAAAGATTGTATTTCCAAAAAACAACAGCAACAAAACTCCCAAAACAACTCAATATCCTGCTGTTTTTGGGCATTTTGCCCAAACTCTCTGCTTTCAGAAAAGCATCCAAACTGTGACGGTGCGTGTGAGGTGATGCATATGGTGGGGAAATTCCTTTGCGTTTGATTTACATTTTGTAAACTGAAAAACAAATATTCTGAGCCAGAAACGGGGTGGCGGAGGAGGGGACACAGAGTGAACGAGTGTTGTGTTTGCAGTAAATAAATCTGATGAAACTCAAAGGATTAGATACCTGGCAAAATGTGGAGCTGTTATGCCGAACTCCGGCAATGCACCTGATCTGCATCTTGCCTTTTGGTTGGAGGGTGCAGACCGCAGTCCTGTGATGACTGGCAGAAGTGACGTGCTTGGAACAGGATTGGACTGTAGCCAACAGCCATCTCTGCACGCCTGCGTTTGCTAGCTTTGCCACCCGAACTACAAGAACTCAGAGGAATTAAAGGCATTACCACTACACATTTACTTCATGCTGCAGCTGTGTCTTCTCCTCTCGTGGTGACACCTCTCGCAAGTAGCCGACGGTCTGAATTCCTCGCAAGACATTGCAAAGCATGTGGAGGTCGCCTGCGGTCTGAGAGTCCTGCTGCAGTAGCTCACTCTGCCCATTGGGACCGTTGAGGAAGGTTCTCACATTGCTTTCAAATGACTCTGAGGAGGAACTTCCTTCCAGCCTTCCGAGTTGGAGTGGTGGCAGAGAGACAGGGTAGCCATGCCATGAATCGTAAGCAATGAAGGCCCTGCAGAAACCTGAATTGTGTATTGTTGAATGTTTTCGTGATGTCTTCCCAGCGCAGACACTCGTGGGGTCCCATATAAGCTAAAGAATTCTTCATCTGCTGATTCCACCGCTGTAGCTCTTGAGAATTGGTAGAGGTGGTCGGTCCCTGCAGTGCGTAGCTGGGTGGATCTCATTGGTCCTAAAAGAAAGCTAATGTTTGCTGGTCTCTTTGCTTCAAAATTATCTCCCAGGGCTGCTTTTCCATCACTTCCTGGCAGAGTGGCCTCTTGATTACCAGCAGAGTCTCTTTTCTGTTATGGAGCTTAAATTTTTCCTGCTTCATCTGGAGACCTTTACGGTCTCTGTCTGTGATGGCTAAGGTTAATTGTTCTAATTCACTTACCCTAGATGAGCCGTGCTTGCTAGACAGCAGCAGAGTCTGTTTTGAGAACACAGGAAAAATCATACTGGGATCTGGTGGAAGAAAATGGTTTGTATACAGCTGTCTTATCCAAATGAGCACTAACTCATCTTCGCCATTTGGCTTAGAATATGAAGAGGCTCTTGTGTTTGAGTTCTTCCACCATTTCCCCCAGGCAGGATAGCTCTGCAGACAAATATAATTAAGTCCTGGATGTGTCTCCCTCTCTCATTCTGTGCCTGGAAATTACACAGTGCCTATTGCATTAATGAGCAGCTGTATTGTTGCAAAATAGTGAACACCTGTCGCCATCCAACATCTCCTATAGAATTGCTTACCATTTACAAGCTTTAACTCAATGATCTGCCTTTCTGTCTACAGCAGACCCATCTCTCTCCCAGCAGGGAGGGATGCATTGTCCATGAAGTCAGGCTGAGCAGGAGCTCCCGGTAAGGTCCCTTCTTCCCTGACAGCACAACTAGACTTTAACTTTCTAAAATTCATACTTTTGGAACCAATTTTGTCACCTTTCCCTGGCAGCACAGACTGACTTCCTTGGGGGTCATTACAGGTTGAGGTTTAGGCTGATTTTTGTCACTTTCCGCACTCACCCTCTTTCCTGCCACCAGAGTGACTGTACACCCTTGCCAATCCCTGGAGTTTGGCGTTGAAGGGTTTGCTGGAGCGCACATTATTTCTGGGTGGGAAGCAGTAGAAATGACTCCTGTTTCCTTGCTGTCCTGTTAATAAACTGGTGCGTGTGTGTTTCTCCAGGGAAACGTCTAGTTCTCTTACGGGTAGACTTTTAATGGCACTGCTCATCTCCGTTGTCATGAGTTAGTTCCCGGCGCTGCTTGTGAGTGGTGAGAGACAAGCTCTGCAGGTGAGTGGCTTTTCACTCGCAGTGTTCACTTTCATGCCAGACTGGACTGGCCGGCCATTGTCTTGCGCTGAGTAGATGTCCATTGCGGCACATGGCACGCGAGAGTGTCTGTGAACACTGTGAGTGTGCCTGTGCGATCACTTGCCTGTGTCAGAGCCCCGGTCCTGCAGTTGTGTTGAAGATGCCTTCATTCTCAAGAGAGGTTTATAGTATTCTTTGAGCACCTGTCCTGGGCAAATTGGGTGCTGCCTCTGGCTTTCCAGCCTCAGGGACCCCTCTTTCCCAGTTAGTTACACATGGCTGAGATTCTGGAAGACTATAAAAGGCGGCAGTTAAAGAGCTTCAGCTCCTTGGGCAGAATTAGCACCCTGTACGCACGTATCCTGGAGAGTAGCCTGTCAAATGCAAGGGATTGACGCAGTTCAAACTCTATTCTTTAGTCTGGCTTCTTGATCCAGAGCCCTCCTGACTCCTCTGCAGCACAGGCTTCCCCATTAAAGATCTCAAATGAAATGATGCTGAGCACCAGGGTTAATCTGATTTCCCCAAAGCCAGAAAAGCGTCTTCCCTTCCCTCCTTCACACGCAAGTGTACGGTATTGCACAGGTGCAAAGCAGTGTCTTTTATCTTCCTGTGAAGCATCCAAGTTAGCCACAGCCAGATGGAGGCTAGCTATTCTCAAGGACCACTCTTTATTCTGGTATGGAAAATGTATGTTTTCTAAACAAGATTTCTTAAAACCAGAGCGAGGTGTGCGTGAGTGGAAGATGATGTTTTCTCCTCTGAGTGACTGTACTGGAGATAACATATGTTCATGGGATGGGAACTTCAGGCCAGCAAACATTCCTGCAATGAGCTGTTACAGCCTGACCGATCCTGTGTCATGCACTCCCCTGCATTTAATTTCCTCCCATTCTGTAAATTTCCCATTTTCAAAGCGTCTGACGAAGTGGGATTTTCTCCCACGAAAGCTCATGCGATCAATCAATCTGTTAGTCTTTCCAAGTGCCCCAGGACTCTTTCATTGACCACCGATAAAGAAATGTCTGGCAATGTTTGTTTTTGCTCTACAAATGACTCAGGATCTGTGCAGCGTATCTGTGGGATTTGCTGATTTATTAGCTATATAAAAATCTACAGATTAACTGTCTAATTAGAGACCCGGAGGAGCCATTGCTTGTGCTGTTATTTCAGAACTGTCCCAACTCCCAAGTGTAATGAAATGAATACACTGGCGCAAAAGAGTGCGTCCCAGAGGCACCAGCGCCTATATAAAGATGTTTCGTTGCCTGATTGGGCTTTGCACTTGTGGAAGATTTGTACAGAAAGCTGGACCTTGGGTTTTGCTCAGCAGAGTGGTAAGGAAGCAATTCCTTTCTGGTGTAAAGCAGTGTGTTAGTCACCATAGGGGAGATCTGGGCATCTTCTTCTTTCTTCTTTGCTAGGCGGGGTGCAGCTTTTTAAGAATTACGGCACCATCTTGCAAACACATTAACATCTGCATACGTTTTGTCATGTGAATGGCCCCATTCATTGCACATTAGCAAGAGCTGACTATTCACATAAGGAGTCCCAGTAAAATGAGGCATGCACTTAATGTTTGCAGGACTGGGGCTGAAGGGCTTTATCCAAAGCACAATGAAATCAATGGAGAAGTTCCCATTGGCAGACTGGCTCAGGCCTGCGATGTGCAGAAGGAGGACGCGTGTTTGTCATTTTCTCAGATGGATTTCCATTACAGAAATCTATGTTATGGAAGCAATGATCTGTGTTCCTGTTGAAAAGCCTTGTACTGCTGCTCAATACAGTTACCACAAAGATGATTTCTCAGCTTATTTTCAACCGGGCCGTGGAGGTATCGCTGACTTAATTGAACTGTGACATGTAACATTTTGAAGGCATTGTAATTATTTCTGTACTTGGTGACAGAATGCTGCATCGCTAATGTGCACCGCGGGATGCCTCTGAAAGGCCAGGAGGTGTTAACTGTGTATGTATATTTAATGATGGCCTTAATTATTAAAGTCTGAAATGAAACCTCAAAAGAGCTGGGGACAGGCTGTCATACAAAACCTGGGATGGTTTGAACTTCTGAGCAGACCTTGGCTTCCTAGTTCCTCTTCTCTTTAGACTTGGGTGTTTCAACACCTCTGCTGCTCATGTAGAGGGAAACTTAAAATGAAGGTCTGGTGTTTCCCTTCCGAACTTCACGAGGGAAAGGGTCACAGGCAGAACCTGATGCCCAGATTTGTGTGTGTTTCTCTTCTGACTGCTGGCTCCAATCTTTTTCACAGTATTATCCCCCTGCCCTCCTTGATTATCACCTTCCTTACCTCGCCTCCCTCCTGCTCTCCTTTTCCTCCTTTAAGCTAATCCCTTCATGTCTTCTCTTCTCCCCATGCCTTGCCCTTTATCCTGCCCTGTTCCACTGTTCTAAGGTCCAAGCCACAAAACTTTTTAGGTAGGGTTTTCATTGTCATTTTTTAACCTGGCTTCTAACCTTCCTTGAATCTTGCGTATTCTGACATTGGTAACAGTGATCCTCAGGTTTATGTTGTGCACAAAGGCATGGGAAGACAGCACTTAATTGGTACGTGAGGATGGCTGGTCCAGGGAAGAAGGGCTTAAGGGGACAAAGAACGTTGGATAGAAGTGGCTTTGAGATTTGGTTTGGTTTTCTTCTTTTGAAGAAAGGTGCATGAAAGGTGACTTGATAAAGGCTTTTAGGATCAACTCAGCAAATGAACTTGGCAGCCTGCTCTACGATAACAGTATGCAGGGACTTGCAGCCTGTTGAAGAAAGGGAAGGTTTGGAGAGGAATCTTTCAAGGGGTGGTGGTTGGGATATACCGTATAAATAGGTTGGCAAGGGACACTGAAGTTGCAAAATCAAGTGGTTTGCAGGTGAAATGGCAAGTACAATATACCTGGTGGGTGGGGTTTTCAAGAGTGCTCAGTGTCGGCCTCCTTCTGCCCCCATTAAGACAGTTGGAGTTGTTGTGGAGTTAGGGCAAATGGCAAAAACTCCTGAAACTGCCCCCAGTTTGTTCCTCTGCCAGGAGATCTCTGAGATTTTCAATGAACACTCCTTTTAATACCCGCAAAGGTGAAGTCCATCCGGCCAGACGCCAGATGCTCCAGCATTCCATCCAGACTACACATCGCTCAGAGGCTAAATTGGCACAGGTGGACTTGTCTGTCTGTCTCTGTAGCTGAAATCTTTCTGCCTTTTGCGCAGCCAGAGTTCAGTGGTCATGCTGGCAGTCCCTGGAAGTGTAGTGGGTGCCTCAGAATAAAAGCAAGGCGGGGAGCAGGTTAGTCTCAAAGAGCTGCAAAGCCAGTGGCAGACTTGACACAAAGGAGGGGGACGAGCAGGTCTGCAGCAGTGGTCTCGCTCAGCCGAGGTGAGGGCACAGCATGTATCGCTATAAATAAATGCCTGACTTGTCTCCGGCATTGCAGCAGACGTGAGGATGAAGAGTAGAGGTCTGGCATGTCTGCTCAAGAAGGGGGCTCCAGACGTGTAGGGCAGTGCTGCCTGGAGGGAAGCACAAAGCAATGGGGGGAGATGCTGACAAATGGTCGACTCCGGCTGTTGGCGTTGGAGGGCACTCGGGAAGGGATTAGGTCATGCAAGCAGGAGGTGGTGTGGGGAGGGAGCACTGCAAAGAACCACCCCAGTGGAGGCACTCAGAGTGAGTCACGGGGTCTGGTTGGCAAGATGGTCTTGGTGGGTGCATTGCGTGAGGGTCGGATGGGGAAGGCCTGAGGGGGAAGCTGCAGAAACGGAAAAGGCAAATGAAAGGATTGCTGAGAACTCCTCTGCTCTTTGGGCAGAAGGATAATGGGGAGTGAATGAGGTTCATCTGACCACTGAGGGAGGAGCTGATTCAGTGACATGTCAGCTACCTAATGAAAATTGCTTTGCAATTTAACTTGTTCCTATTTATCCTCTTTGAATTGGGACCACTTTCTGGTTTTCCCCTGCTGACTCTTTTTTGTCTCCCCAGCAAACACAACTTTCACCTCATCCCCTGACCCTCCATTTCCATACCACAGGATCGTCCTGGCTGCCTCTCTTTACTTCTGTCTTCCCTGTTTTGGGAATGTGCTAGTGTTTTCACTTCTTCCTGTGGCGCAGCAGGGGGAGCTCCCACCTAATTTTGGGATGAGGAACAGCGTGGAAAGAATGGACATTCCTATTCCATCTTGCTCTAAATCAGTGGTATTGGGATAGGAAGAGGTGAGGTGCTTGCTCTGGTTGGGTTCTCTGCCTACCAGGGGCACCTTGGGATTCCTCTTTTGTTATTTTTATATTTACCTCTCTGTAGATGCAGCTTCTGCTGCTGCCGTTTGCTTTCCCCCAAATGCTAATCAATTCTCCCAAGCCGGTGTCCTTTTTCCTCCTGGCCAGGGATCTCATCACTTCATCCAATACTGATCGACCTTGGCTTAGTGTCAAAAAACAGTGGAAGTGGAAAACATTTAAAAGTCAAATGTGAGGCAAAGCTGTGTGAGAAGTGTTGGGACCTGGGAAAGAAGGTTGATTATCTCGTTAGTCATTTCTTTAGGACATCACTCGAAGGATGGGAGGATCAATGACTAGTTAGGGAAAGCGGCAGTGATGGCACCTCCCCCAATATGGTATCACTCTTGCTGGGGCTCTCCTGGCCTGTGCCGGTGATTGCAGTGAGAATGGGGAACATGCAGCAAAGGAAACTTCCAGTTTGGGTTGGTCTGTTCGGTGTTGAAAGATGGAGATGTTCTAATGCAGGCTCAAAAGTGATTGGAGTCTTCTGCCCACCAGCAAAGTTCTTTGCCCTGACTCCATGTGGTATTTTCCCCACACCATCCTGCCAGGCTGCTTCAGGCCTGGCCAGATCCTCTGACAGTCTGAAGAAGAATTCTGTCTCCATGGCTTCTCAATTCAGGCTACCAACATGGGGGTGGTAGGTAGGTAGGGGAGGCGGCACTATTCTACGTGGAGCCAGACTTCAGAGCACTCAGCCATTAGGGAGTTACAGCTCTCAGCCATAATCAAGCTGGGGCAGATTCGGAAAGTTGAAAATTTCCATGGCGCATTATCCAGTGTGTGTAATTCAGTCCCCACCTGACTATCTAGCTTCACGTTATGAACAGCTGATCAGTGCTAAAGTGAGGTACTTGTTAGGCAAGTGACCTGCGGCTGGTTCCCTCACAGAATTGAAGGCATTTAACAAACTGCCCACTAATAATGTAAATCACAACAAGCAGCTTTATCTTTTTGGCTGTTCTGATTGCCATATTTGGGGTCGGGAGGGAATTTTCTGCTAGGGCAGATTAGCAAGGACTCTGGGGTTTTTCGTCTTCCTCTGTAGCGTGGGGCATGGGTCACTAGCCGGTGGATTCTCTGTACTTTAGACTCTTTAAATCATGATTTGAGGACTTTAATAACTCAGTCCTAGGTTAGGATTTATTGCAGGAGTGGTCGGGTGAGGTTCTGTGGCCTGCGTTGTGCAGGAGGTCAGACTAGATGACCATATTGGTAGAGCCCTGCAATTCCGTGGATATCTGTAGACAATTTCTTGCTGATGCAGATTGGATGTGGATCCACGTATTTTTATCTGTGCAAGGCTAGAGCCTTGCAAATCTGCGGATAGCCGCAGATATCCGCATTACATCCGCATCTGCGAATACAACGCGGATATCCATGGACCATTTCTTGCAGATGCAGATTGGATGCGGATCCACATATTTGTATCCCTGCAGGGCTCTACATATTGGTCCCTTCTGACCTTAGTCTGAGTCTCAGTCCTAATCCACTCCTTTTAAGCTGCTCCATCTTTTATTGTCCTTAGTGGGCAAGCAGCCCTTTTGCTATCAGCTTATTATACGAAGTGATATTTAATACCGTTCCTGTGCATCTTGAACATAGGCTCAATCCAAGCTACTTACTCCAATTTGTAGTGTGGATTTGTAGTGCAGGCAAGGCATGAATTAGTTTTGATGACCCTGAGCACGTAACAGGCAAGGAGCACTGCTGACTGCCTTCTAGATGTCCAAAGTGAAGCTTGAATTTAGCAGTGGCGGTTTTTATTGTGTCCTTTGGATTTATGGGGAGGGAAGGAAAATTGTACAGCAAAGGGCCACTCAGTCCAGTGAAAACCTCCTTTGTTACTGTCCAAAGAAAAATTAATCAAACCACCTTGGCATTTACCCTTCATCATGCAACATCTTGATGGTGCCTGCACTGGAGTGTGCCTTGAAGCCATATCTTAACCTCTACCCAGGTTCAGAGCAGAGCTTTGCTAATAGATTTTTAATTTCTTCCTTCCTGCTTCCCTGCCTTTGTATGCAGATGAGTAACGGAAAGCAGAGTAGAAACTGTGAAAGACACTCCATGGTTGAAGACGACAAATACTGTAGGACATGGAGGAGTAAATAAAAAGTTCCTGTGGGAAGAATTACTGGCAGTAAATGTGCCACTCATAAAAAAAAAAAACAAACACTTTTACTACCTTAACTTCTTCCATTTCTTTATGAAAGAGCACGTGCCCCATGTGATGGAGTGGACTACGTCCAGAAGCCCCTTACTGGAGGCCTCAGGGGCTTGCATACCCACGCCCAGGAAAAGAGCAGTAGAGGAGTCTTCCGAGCAGCCTAGAGTGGCTGCAGGGGAAGCAGCCAATCTGGGCTCAGGAAGGCCACAATAAAAGGAGTTGCGGTGCAGCAGACCACAGCCAGTTCCTTGCTGGAGCCAGGGCAGTGCAGTTGGCACTCTTTGCTGGCCAAACGGAGTTGCAGCACCATGGACAGCTCAGTGCTGGCCAGGACAGGGGCAGCTGCTGGGTCAGGGTGTAGAAGATCCCTGAGTTATTGGGGAAGTGGCTGGGGGAACTGAATGCAGTCTAGTTAAAGGGACATCATGGCACCTGCCTATTATTCTTTGGATCTCTGGGCTGGGACCTTGAGTAGCAGGTAGGTCTGGGTCCCTCCCATAGGCCACTGGGGGGGTGGGGGGGATCTGAACAATTTAGTGGCCCAGCTGGAGAGCTGGGGACAGAACAGACCTGAGTGGGTGAAACCGTTACTTCAGGGACGGGGCCACTCCCAGGGGCAGGACTGTTAAAAGACCGCAGGGATGCCTGACAAGAAGGGGGCGCTCGCAAAGGTGAGTGCCGCTCTGTTGCACCCCATCACATCTAGCTGCAATGAGAGGATTGTAAAGTTTAGCTGCAGGTTTCACTTGTTCTGTGCTTCGATCCTACAAAAAAATGATGCCCCGTACCCAGGTTGTCAAGCCTCCATTTTCAGGTTTGCACTGTATTTTCTGCTACTTTTGAATTTAATTTCAAAGCTGCTCGAGGGAAGAAGCTGTGCTTCTCAAGAGAAGAGGCTCATGCCGAGCGGTATGGAGTTTTAATGGGATGAAGCCAAAAGAGTCGTTATCAAAATTGCCTTGCAATCCAAGACCAGTTCTTCAGTAACCAAACATCAGGCCAAGTTTTTAGCTGCTGCTGTTCTGTTCCACTTGTGCCCCCAGCTAGCGTGAGAGCTGACAATGCCTCTGTTGAATAGCTGATAGGTAGAGCAGGGCTGGGAGACAGAGAAGACACAGGAGACTGGTGGATTTGGCCAAGTCGAATTTAACTGGGGATCTTGTCCCGCCAAGGTTACTTTGTTTAACTTAGCAGGAACTGCGGGTGACCGGTAGTGCTGAGGGATTTAACACACAATTTCTGCAATTACTCGTTCAAATCCTACCCTGCTGTGTTCGGTTGTGGTTTGGTTCTTCTGTGAAATGTCAAGTAATCCTATTCTAGGGAGTGCAAATTCAGACCCAATATTTTAAACTGTGTGCAGGCAGCTACCCGTATGGGAAATGCCTGAGTAAGACATGGTCTGAGTGCGTGTGGCTGCCTCCTTCCACTTTCTGTATCCAAGGCCTAGAATAGCTTGCCCCTGACTCCAGGTGAGTTGTGAGTTTTTCACAGTACAGCAAAACACCTCCAGGCTTATTATTTTAGTGACTTTAGCTGAAGTGGTTCAAGCCTTGGGCGTTTGGTGCCGACTGTCCTTGGTTGGACTACTGCAGCCTGGTGCATGTTACGGATTCTCACCTCCTTGTTCTCAGTCTGCAGCAGGTCCGAGTCTGGGCTCAGCCTGGAGCAGTGTGCAGCTGTAGCTCTCCCCATCAGTCTCTCGATGGGCATGGCTGAGACATCTGCACATGGTGGGGTGTTCAAGCCTGAATGCCATTTCTTCTCAGAACAGAAACAAGGTCAAGTGGCTTCTTTAGCAACTAACACTTCTATGTTACCATTCACATTTCCAATATTCATGATCGCTCCTTAATTCAAAAGAAATATGCCTGGATGAATAAACTTAAGAAAATGGCAATCTGGAAGCAGGAAGAGGCCAACTTCTAGTGATCTGTTGGTGGGGTTCAGTGTAAGAAGTGCCTTTGTTCATTGGAGAGCAAAGCGGCTGAATTTAAAATATATCCTTCTTTGTAAAAATAGGGCCTCACCACACAATGAAACTTGTCCAGTGAAATGCTGAAAATCCACCATGTAATTGTTTGAACACATGGGCTTTTCACAATACAGCAAAATGCTTCCAAGCCTGCAATTTTCCAGGCCCCCCATCTTATCTGCAATAATAAATTAAACTCTGGACTTAATGATTTTTGACAGCTTAGGGTTTGTTTCTTTAGCTTTGCAATTTGCCAGGGGTTGCACTTTAGGTATCTGACTCAGAGAACCCGTGAGTCTTCGGGGCTTTTTTCCCAAGAAATGCAGGCATGAATGTTTTGTTAGATGGGCGTAAATATCAATGATATTTCAGGAAGCCAGTAGAAAGCTTGGAGCTGTACAGAAACACTTAAGCTAACGCTTTCACACCTGGGTGCCTACAGCTAAATCGCTATTTAGCCATCTAAATCAAAGTGGTTTGTAGCAAACTGACTTAGGTGCCTGTACACAGCCATGCTTCAGCAAACCACTTCAGCACATATGTAACTCAAAGAACCCTGTAATCCCATACACTCCAAAGGCATTACTTGCATGTTTAACGTTGTACTCTTAAGTCCTTCGCTGGATCAGGACATATAGAGCTAATTTTAGGCGTCCGGGTTGGAAAACCTTGGTTCTAGCATACTGTGACTTAGTTATTTGTCATCATCCTAGAGCGGTGGGTTTCAAACCACAGGCCGGGACTCAGTACTGGCTCGTAGACCCTCAGGCACTGCGTTTGCCGCCGCCAAGACTGGAATGCATTGCTCAAAGATGGAATTGCTGCTTGTGGGCATAAGTGATTGTTTTCCAGCTGGGTCCTGAGAAAACCTCTGTCCTAGAGGAGTGACCTTCACACATAGGCCTCGAGTCTGTGGATGGGTTCATCGTGTAAAATAATAATACTACAGAAAAGAGGAAAGGACAAATGCTTTCCTAGTATGGCAAATTACTGGAGCTGGAGAAGAAAGCTTTCCTCACACAGACTTAATACTATCTGCCTACCCATTTAAAAGCTAAATCTTCATTATGCTGTACAGTCCTCTCATCAGTCTTTGGATGCTCTTTCTTTCCTGTTCTGTGCATTCACCTTGAGAGAGATGGGAGTCAGAGCATGCCAGGATGATTTATACATGAGGTAACTTCAGAGCATCCAAAATTAGTGACGCTCCGTTACATGGATGTGGATTCTATCCAGGCTGTCTACAGGTTGTTTGAAACTCATTCAGCTTTTCACTTCAGGGAAGTTGCACTGAAATATGATCTCTGTTGATTTCCCGCAGCAAGGTCTTAAATTCCACTGTGGTCTGGTCAAAATATGACCAGCCTTGGGAGTTGTGGATGTCTTTTTGATGAGGAATAAGTGTTAATTCTGCCTGATGATAGAAAATGATATTTTTGAAAACGTGCTCCAAGAGGAGGCTAACTAAGCATGTCTTACAAAGAAATGGAAAGTGAAATGTAATGATCCAGCACATGTTGGTACACCTGTGGAAAAGCCTCAAGTCCTGGTTTAACTAAGTACAGTTTACCTTTAATTTACCTTTTGAATGACGTTTTCACTGCATTTTCTTCGCAGTTTGCTGTTTCGTTGTACACAAGCGGTGCCATGAATTCGTTACTTTCACCTGCCCGGGTGCTGACAAGGGTCCTGCTTCTGACGTAAGTAAATTTAGCAGCTGATTTTTTGTTTGCGGGTTTGCAGTGTCAAGTCATTAAGAGAGTCAATGGTTAGCCAGATTGTAACCTCTGCTAAAAATGTTAATTGTGTAGGCAGATATTCAGAGCAAATTGTCCCTCAGTAAATATTTTGTTTCTCTCTTGTATGCACACCAATGCCTTGGAGAAGAGATTCCTCTGACCCTTTTGGCTAATAATGATTTAGCCAGAGAAACTGTTGCCCTTTCACGTCAACCTCAAAGTTCATCTCTCTTCTAGTCATGTGCACTATTTGTATATTTTTGAGGTTTTATGAGAAAGACCTTCATCTAGTAGGTAACTCATTGCCAATTGAGTGAACACCACCTCAGCGTCACAACAGAAGTGCTGAGTCTTGAGCACAGAGTTGGGAATCTGAGCTCTCATCTGTCTGGTGCCTTGACAAAGTCACTGCCTCAGTTTCCTCAGCTGTAAAATGTTCATATTTAATATACCTCCTGCACTGGCTGACCTGTTTATCCAAGGGTGAATTAACCTTGCAAAGCACTTGTAAGTTACTTAAATCATGCTGTTGATTGGAAGACCTCACAGACTGTTCTGTTATTCCTGGGAAGAGTTGAAATGGCTGATCCTGTCATCTTTTGAGACACAGATGAAATAATTGTCAGAGGGTGAGTTGTTTTTAAAAATGAGCCTTCAGTGGGGAGCTAATCTTCAATGTTTCCTTTGAGCTCTAAGGGATCTGTTGGTTCCCTTCTTCATCTTAATCACGGTGCCACATTCCAGTCTGTATTGCAAGTGCTTCCCTTGATGAGCGCAAGCCTCTGTCATAATTTAGACTCTCTTGGTCATTAATGTACTAAGTCATCCCTGATCATCTTAACTCTGTGGATGTTCTAAAAAACATACTTTTCAAGACTCTCAATCAAAATGTTAGCTCTCAGATTTAATTAAAATTATATATGTCAGACCCTCCCCAGCTCCCAGAAAAATATTTAAATTAATTTCACACCACCCCTTTGCTTTTCATGATCACTGTTACAACAATCGCTGTAACTCTCCTGGGGAAGGAAGGACGGATGGACATGAAATAGACAAGGCAACATTATCAAGTACAATTTCTCACTGAAAAATATCAGAGCAAACCTGAGTTACGGTAAACAATGACGGTGTGAAAATCTTCCACTTCTAAAGTCTGAGAAACCTGAGTGGAGGTTTAATGAGGGCTTTGTTTTCTTGGAGCATTCTGATGTCTACGAGGAAGGCAGGCAATGCAGGACATGGCGCACTCATATAAGGTTCCCTGCGATGATTTTGCCATCACACTGCAGGCCTGTCTGGAAGGTCTAATTTTTTTTTACCATGGAAACAGATTAATTTCAGGAACTGCTATGAGGAAGGAGATTGAATTGAAGAAACTGCATCACGTGAGAATGCTCCTTAAAAATAGAGAGTGGGAGGAGGAGGGTGAGGTTGAACCAAATGTGGTGGCTAAATATTCATTCTGTTGCCACTGTGGTCTGAATGAGAACTGTCTAGATTGTGTCTTTCCCCAACATGTCATGGGGTTCTGTCGCTGCATCTCGCAGAGGCATATGCACACGGTCCAGTGGATGATGCCTGTGGGGAATTTGGTGAATTCTCTTCTGGGGTGTCATGCCACTGATGCTCAACTCTTATTTTTAGCAAGAGATTCATTCCCTTTCTGCTAATTCGTCGGCAGCAGTCTGGGAGCGTGCTCTATGCTGTACGTTCCTGTGTGTACGGTGAGGGCCGTGCCCTTCATCTGCTTTTGTGCAGAGTCACCTTTCTTTGGAAATGAGGCTTGCTTCAGTTCACTTCTGGGTGACTCCTGAGTGAATCTCTCAGTCCAGCATGTATTTCCTCTTGCTAACAGGGTCCTTATACCCAACATGGGAGCCAACTATTGGATAATGGGCTTCAGTCTAGCAGAGAGAGGTATACAAGATCCAATGGCTAGAAGCTGAAGCTAGAGAAACAATGTGGAAATAAGGCATACATTTTAATGGTGAGGGTAATCAACAATTGGAACAGTTTTACCAAGGAATGTGGTGGATTTGAAAATTGCTCATGATGGAGAATCAAGGTGGGATGGGATTCCAAAAGATCTGTTCTAGTTCAAACAGGAATTATTCCAGCAACATTCCTGGGCTTATGTTACTTAGGAGGTCAGACAAGATGATCACAGTGGTTTCTTATGGGCCTTGGAATCTATGAATCCATAACACATGCTGGCTAATAGCTAAAGTGCCTAGGGAAAAAGACTCATTTGTCAAAGACTGTTGGTGTCTTGGTTGAAGGCTTTCTTGCTAATTACTGTCAATTTGCTAATTACTTGATTTTATGAATGACTAAGTGGAGGGAGAAGGGAAGTACAATAAGCAAAGGAATGCCAAACAGGCTACGCTTTGCAAAATATTCTGTTCCTGTAGCTCATTAGTCTATGTAGAACGCCAGCAGAAGCCATATGACCATCTAGTCTGAACTCCTAGGGAGTGGGTATGCGGAGAGGGATCTCAGTGAATTATAAGGTATGGGAATCAATTTGTGGATACGAGATGGAATTTAATAATGACAAGTACAAAGTACTTCACTTAGGAAGGAAAAACAAACACACAGCTACAAAATGGGAAATAACTGGTTCGGTGGTAGCACTGCTGCGGTCCTGGGGGTCAAAGTGGATCACAAATGAGTCAGTAGCATGATGCACCTGCGAAGAAAGCGAATATCATTCTGCAGTGTATTAACAGGCAAGTCGTACGCAAGACTCAGGAGGCAAATTGTTCCAGTCTGCTCAGTGGAGGGCTGGGCCGAGGCCTGAGTGCCACACTTTCGGGTGAGTTGCGGCCAAATTGGAGAGAGTCCAGAGGAGAATAACACAAATTGTAGGTCCCGTTTTCTAAATCGCTTATGAGGAAAGGTTGAAACAACTGGGCACGTTCAGTCTCGAGGAAAAAAGAGTGAAAGGGAGGTGGGAGGAGTCTTCTGGAGGCATTAAGCCTCTCCATAAAGAGGACTGTGATCAAACGATCTTCAGGTCCCCGGAAAGGAGGACAGGAAGTCATGAGCTTCATCTGCAGCAAGGAAGATTTTGGTTAGATAGTAGGTCTGGGTCTCCTCCACTCCTACATTTCTATGATTTGATGCTCATCCAGATTAATTCATAGATCTTGGACTTAAACTCTTCATATTGGACTGCATCCAAAGAATTGAACAGGCCAGACCATGCGGAAACCAACGTCATGTATTTACTTTACATGTCGAAGGAGATCGGGTAGGAATAAAATCTTTGTCTTTCCATTTTAGAATAACATTAGAGCATTGTGTCTAGTTTTTGCCATACTCATGATCCCCTTAATCACATTGGTGGTAATTTCAGAAGGGCTACAGAAATACTTGAGAAGTTTTGTGTCTAAGAAGGTGCGGGTTCAGGTCACAGGATCATTTAAGTTAGAGATGGAAAAGACTTAAATCTAGTTGACCATGACAGCTGGTCAGATTTTTTTATCATAATGTTATTAACCAAAAAATGGGGGTTTTGTGTTTTTTTCTTCATCTAAATATTTAAGAAAAACGTATTAACTTTGACAACTCCATTTAAAAAAAAAAGAAAGAAACATGTTTCGATAATGTCAAAAGTCCATCGTTGGAATGGAATATTCTGAAACAAACTTTTGAAATAAAATTCATTGTTGTTATATAGAAAACGTGTAAAACAACAACATTAAATCAGTATTGGAGCAAAAGGCTTTGGCTGACTCAAAATCAATTTTTTTTTTTCTTCAGAAATTCATTGCCCATGAGATTTCAAATTTCATTCTTTTCATTTCACTTCAGAATGAAAAATGTTAATTCAGACACTCAGAATTTCCTGCAATATCTAAAATCCTGTTCCTGCTCAGGTCTCTCCTCTCACTGCTGAACTTGTCCTGGATAGCTTTGTGGTCTGTTGTTAGGAGACTGCTTTTCCATTGACTGGAGATTTGTCTCCCCACTTTCAGGAAATGTCCCTTGAAGTTTAGCTAAAAATCTTATTTTTATTTAATTCCGTCCCACGCCTTTCAAATCTTCCCCCCTCGATGTTTACACCATTCAAATACACATCTATTAACGCAATAATCAGGGAAGGAGAACTAGAGAAAACATGAGGAATGTAATTGCCTATAAAGTGTGTTTATAAACTATTTGACATTTTTACCCAGCATAAAAGTGCCTCCTAATTGAATTCAGTCATGCAGGCAATCTAACAACACTTCTGTACACGCAAACATCTTCAGTTTCCTTTTCATTTTAGCACTGAGCAGTGGATTGGTGAATTGTGGAGATAGCTGCCACCAGCTTTTCAGTGAGTGCCCGGCAATGCCCTTGGGCAGGATAGTCTATATATCCACAACTCCTTCTTGTGGCCAACTTTGCTGTCTGGTCAAATGAGGACCTTTACTATTGCTTGCTAAATGCTCCATGAGTCCATACCCCGTGTAGCTCTTGTCTCAGTGCTGAAACCGTCAGTCTCCTTGTATCCTCCACTAAGCAAACTCCAAAGGAAAGGGAATCTACAGGGCTTAGCTATGCTTGTTTTAATCTAACTCCCAGCAGAGCCCATTGAGTATGAGTCCTGTAAACAGAGAATTTTCTTATAAAAGTAACTTTAAATGGACCTAGAGAGACATTTTCGACGGTGTTTTCTGACTTGTGCCCATCTTGGGTGCAGAGAGGGAGCTTCTTCCATTCACAGAACAGGACTTCACATATACAAAATGGTACTTGCACTTAAAGATGAGGGGGTGTGTGCCACTACTGCGCATGCTCACATCCAAGCTTTTCCGCAAGTTCTGCAGATGCTTATTCTGGGGTTCCCTTGGAAAACTTGGCACTTTCTGCTTTCTGTTGTCCAGAAGTCAATCATTATTTCATTGGTGCACCTGGCATATGTGCAGAGCCCTGCGAATCCACAGATATCCGCATGATATCCACGGACCGTTTCTTGTGGATGCAGGTCGGGTGCGGATCCACATATTTGTATCCGCACAGGGCTCTACCCATGTATTGCGACAGACATGGCCTAATGGGATGGACCTACCTTCATGTCATTCCTATTGCCCTTCTCTTACGGGGCTGTTGACTAATTCCCACTTGGCTTTCATTTTCACACGTCTGAATTTGTTCGGAGCAGTAATACAGAAAATGACAATGCGCTTTGAAAAGAGTCTGGGGGAAGCAAAATATTTCCCTCAAAATAACCTAGGAGGAAAATGTTGAAGTCTGGCTTTTGTTGTTCATTTTTAACTTTAAAACGAAAAAGCTGTTTGATCTTTCTGTCCCACACCGCAAATCAGAATGCAGTTGCACAAACAAATGCCCAGAGTGTGAGAAGAGTGCAAGGGAAGAACAGACACATGTTGCACGTCCAAAGTTTGCTGTTTGTTTTTCTTTCCCACTTTGGAAACATTAAACTAGAATTGCTGCCAGGCAACCGCTGAGAGTTTTTGGCCTACTGAGGATGCGTAGAGGTTGGTAGAGCCCTTCCACTGGGTTTTGCAGAGTAGAAAGGAGCCAGGAGGCGCAATTACAACCTAGAGGAAATTGAAGGATTCAGAAGTGGCTGAACCATTGAACCTTATTTTTATGGTACACATTTTTCCGATGAGGTTTGGCAGTCGGAGTTGGGCCAGATCCTGCCACCCTTACTCATCTTGGCTTTGCTCGTGAGTTGATCTACGTACCCACTCGCATGGAGGGTTGAAGGAGGTCAGGTGTACTTCACCCCTTTGTGTGGGCAGCCCAGAGTGCAGGTCAGTTTGCGTGTGTGGCGGGAGAAGGGCTAAAGCAAGCAGTGGGGGCCTTCCTAACCACGGACTGGCCGTGACTGCATCTCCTTCCCCCTCACCCCTGCCCCCCAAAACCTCCATGTCTTAGCTAGCATCACTGAGCCAGTGTAGAGGGGGAAGAAAGCAGGAAGAAAAAAGGTTCATGCAGCTTCTCTCTCTGCAGCCCTGCCCTTGCCCTGTCCTGGAGCCAGGGGAAGGAGTTACCCATGGTATGAACGGCTGCGTGGCCTGCATTTCATTGGCCAACACAACTGAGTCTCTCTTCACTCAGGGCGGTTATCAAGGTGCCAGTTTTCCCGCTGAGCGGCACCTTATGTAGAAGTAGTCTCGTTGATTTCATTTTGGAAAGAGTCATGGAAAACTAGAGAGGAACCAGAGTGTGGATGGAGGGGAAGCAGATGTGGTATCACCACTGGTTTGCTCACAGGTGGAAGGTGAGACCTAGACACTCTTCGTGTAGAGCGTCTGATCCTCTGGGGTAGGGGCAGGCGGAGCTGCTAGTGGTAATGAACAATAAAAGAAAAAAGGGAGTTTTCAGAGCTTCATCCCAGGGTCTCTCGCAATCTCACCTGTCTCTGACTTTCTCTCTGCCCTGCTTTGAGTATGCTGGGGTCTGTTCCCGCCCTCCTTTACTGCTTCCTCACCACAGCTCTGTCTGCAGCATCCCGTTTGCAGAGCTAACGTCAAGCCTGTTGTGCAGTCACTTTGGCGGGGGGGCGAAATGGTTCCTAAAATGGCTTTGCTGGGAGACAGCAGGTTAACTGTGGGCTGCCTTTCCCCAGGAAGGAGAGCTTTATATTAAAACTAAATTGCATTACTTCAGGAGCTTGATTGCAGATTAAGTGTGACGAATGCTGACCAAGTTTTCTGCTGGCTGCCGGTCTCGCAGGCTGGAACCTTCGCTAGAATTACCACTGTCGCTAGTTACCTGGGCAGGTAATCCTCTAAAGGCCGACCCAGCTGGCGTTAATTAACATTTAATACCTTACTTCTGCAAATAAAGAGCTGATGACAGTTGTTTGGGCTCTTCAAAAGGAAGCAACACTTCTCCTTTTCTAATTGAATTTTGCCCCTCTTGGCCCGGCCTGCTAGCTGGCTCTTATGTCTTGCACGTGCACCCTCCTAACTGTCACTTTGGGATGACTGGGAAACACACAGAGGGCAAACCTGCTCTTCCTCGTGTCGCTGAGATTCAGGCTTCTGAAAGCAGTTTCATTTCTAAGGAGCTGTAAGTCAAGAGGCTGCGAAATATTTCTACCCATAGAAATGCATCAGCCAGACCAGAAATCAGATGAGGGCATTGGGTTCATTTTGGACCAGTGCAAATCTAGAGATTTCATTCTAAAAAGCAACCCACAATTATGTCAGACAGGAAGGTCTAGGTTGTAGTGACTCAGCTGTGCATTTTTATGGTAATGCAGCTATCTAGTAACAGGATGGTTTAATTAGTTTTTTATATTTGTGAGAGGAAGGGCAGTCACTTCGCTGAAATGTAAATGATGGGTTTGCTTAAACCCGAAAATTGATGTGAAAAATCCTTGGAATTATTCTTCATTAGAATAGGTCACGTGTCTTCTGCTGAGATGGAAAGAGGAGCTGCACCATGCCAGCTTGCTTTTGGATAATGAGGTTACCACCGAGGTCACTAACATAAGATAAATGTTCCGGCTAGGTGATTTGCAGACCAGTTCTGGTGAGCACAGGCCAACTCAGCCAATGGTATTTAGCACGGTTTGAACATTCAGTGCTGACTTGTATAAAATGGATAATACGTGTTGCCATTTCTGTGGTGCTTCTCACCTTGGAAATAGGAAAATGATCAGGTGGCTTTGGGTCTCTGTGTGGGTCTGAAAGCCAAGACTTGAAAGATGAGTCTGTAAAATGTTGTGGTTGCTGAGATATACACAGATGACTGTTGGAATCCACTGCAGCCTTTTCAGGTGTTTAAATGAGCATGGAACTTTACCAGAATATATTTTTCAAAAGTGACATGAAAACCTGAATCCCAGCCCTAATTTTAAACCTGAATCATGCAACAATAAATCTTCATATTGAGTTAGTAGCTCTGAAGACAGTTTAAGGAACGTGCAATGGAAAGATTGGATTTGACTGACATTTTAGAGGAACTACAGCTAATGGTGTCTGCAGTTGTAATGCATGCCATTATTTGACGTAGGTCCATTTCAAATGATGCTGTAAAGAAAGGCCTTGAACACTGGATAGAAGTTCTAACTTTTCACCCCGGGCAATCTTGAATCCAGCTTGCTGCTTGCTTTTGTCACCAGGAATGACATCACCCACCACCCACAGCCAAGTCATCTTCTAAAACAAAGCTGCCTTTGCCTCTGGATTGCTCTGGTTTTTTGAGTTTGGCACAGTCGCTTCAGATCTGGGGAAACCCTGGCTCCAGTCTGCAAAGCACTTAAGTTTGTGCTTAAAGATAAGTGCACGTGTATGTCCATCTAAGTCAGTGGAACTACTCAAGAAAATGGCCAACTCTTAAGTGCTTATGTAAAGACTTAAGTGGAACTACTCACGTGCTTAATTTTAAGTATGTGGTTAAGTACTTTGCAGGATTTGGGGCCTGTGTTCATATGCTGCGTGTAACCGTAGGGAGAAGCTGAGGATTCTTCGCAGAGGAGAATAAAACTGAGGGAGAGAAATGTCAAGGGGTCTCTTTTCCTGTTGTTGTGTTAATATCCCTGCTTTCAGTGCTGTGTGTGCTCTTTGATCTACTTATGTTTAAACCTCCTTGAAAAGAATGTGTATTTAGCCTTGCAGGGCATACTGAATATGAATTTTCTGCATCAATGTCTGGGAGAAAAGGGATAATTATACGGAGATGGCAATGCCTTTAAATAACCATGTCAATTCACATAATAGGGAATGAGGCTCTGGGGGTAGGCTCTGGCGCTGGAAACATCAGGGCTGCTGCTACCTTTATTATCCTGCAAGCATCCCCCCTCGAGTAAGCGCAGGTCTTCTAAAAATGTCGGTGTGGGCTGTGTGATCCTGCTGCACTAGAAGCAGACAAACAAAACCAGAGTCCGGTGCTAAAACAGTGACTGCAGACAGCTTCATTTTGTACAGCCTATTCACGTACTAGTTCAGTCCACATTTGCGCACTGTAGAATCAGAGAATCCTAGGGCTGGAAGGGACCTCCTGAGGTTATCTAGTCCAACCCCCTGCTTCAAAGCAGGACCACTCCCGCTAAATTGGAAAGGACGGAGCTCATGGTGGGGTCGCTGTTTGCTCAGCTGGTGTTTAGCTTTGCTTTCATCATTACATGGAAAAACAGTACTTTTTGTTTTAATCCGGCAGCCTTTTGACCCAAGTGACACACACGCTATTTTAAAACATTAAGGTTGCAAATGTAAACACTCAACACTCAGGAAATGAGTTGTGGTTGCCCATGTAGAAGCCTCCATAGGGGCTGACAGCCTGGCCGGTGCTGTCAGGATGTGGAGTGTGTCACAGATGAGGGACATGCTCACTGCCGATGGAATGTGATAAGAATGAGAGATGAACAGCCGATAAAGCATGGGAGGAAGAAGATAGCAAGAAGGTATGTGGAAGACTGAGGATATGATGGAAAGACTATCAAAAGAAGTTGGAAGAACAAAGGACTGGAACTCCAAGACCCACAAGCCTGCTCAATAGACCAGAAGGAGCAGCGAAGAATTTTGGCCAGCTCTGCCCCTATGTGAATGAGAAAAGGTGCCACGAAGCAAAGCAAAGCAATGAGCTAAACAAAATGAAGATGTTTTCATGATGGTCTCTGAATATATAACCACTGTTATCCATGGCTTTGTGAAGTCATAGAGCACAGGGAAGCTTTCTTTGCTAGTTGTTCTCCTATTTTTATCACAAGTGCAGCCCACCTCAACTGCGTGCTCTCCAACCTATCTATTACTACAGTCCCAAGTTCAGCTTCCTCTAATTTCTCCCATGCACACTCTGGTTACCTGCTGCTTGCCTGCCATTCTCCTCAGTAAGTTATTTTCTACTACCTGTATTATCTTTTCTCTCATCTCCTCAGGACTCACTGTTTCAAGGCCTCAGAGCAGGCAGGGGCAGACACTCGAAACATACATTTTTCTTTTAGTGTTTTTACCTCGTTGCCTGTCCCACAGTACTCCTGCCTGCCACCTTTTTCACCGCCACACATGCACGTTGGGTTCTTCTTTTCACTTCTGACCTCTCTCTTTATGTGCAGCTCATAAAGAAAGTTCTATAAATGATTTATAGATGGCATTTGACTCCCATTAAGCTCCATCATGTGTGTGTGTGTGTGTGTATTCTACTATGGAAGCAGAGGAGTGGGAGAGATTGCCGGGGAAGGGGAACATACTTGCAGATGGAGTGGTTGTGTCCAGGAATTAGGTGGCTTTGGTAGAAGATTATTAAAGAGATTAATCATCTGCCAAAATGTTGGATTCCTACTTGAGATCACCTGACCTGCTTACCTACTGTTCCAGGGACGGAGTTGCATTTTATATAGAATGGCAAATCATTTTATTTTATTGTTGGCAGCTAGGCTCTGTATTGCACGTTGTTGGAAACGTGTCACCCATCCTCTTATGGAACTGTGGTGGAGTAAAATGTGGCCTGCCCTTGGAATGGAAAAGCTGTCCTATTAAATATGTAAGAAGAGAAGTGCCAAAAAAGGGGCTAGGTGTTCAGGAGTTTTGTCACCCTTCTTGTATTCGGAGAACGGAGGCTCCCCAGCCAGCAAGCCTGAACCTCTAGCCAGCTTCTTTGAATGAATAAATAACATAGCATGAATGTAGGCTGAATGCATCTGACGAAGTGGGATGGAGCCCACGAAAGCTTATGCCCGAAGAAATGTGTTAGTCTTTAAGGTGCCACAGGAATCCCGTTGTTTTTTCATGAATGTAGAGGTTTTTGTCTATTTCCTGGTATACATTATGTGGGGTTGCATGAATGTTGGGGGTTTTGTCTTTTTCCTGTTGTATGTTATGAGGGGTTTGGGTAAAATTAGTGGAATGTGTGTCCTTGTCTTTAGGGTTTTTCTCAGTAAACAAGATCTCTGTTATTGTTCTCAATATAGTCCCCATCTGGGTGGTGTTCCCATGTGGTGCTACCCATGATGCTCTTTCAAACTAGTTCTGCTGTGATCCCATCTTCCATAAAAGTTCTTGGGAGATTGGTATCAGAGCTCTGTGTCAGAGAAACACTTTGTATTTAATGAGTCCTTTCTTAAGGAAATGAAAGTCATTGTTCCCAGCACAATACGTGATGCTGATTTTCCATTTATTCCAGGAAAACTTTTAGACATGAACTTCTGCTGCTCTCGTCCTAACTTCTGTAACTTGGAACAATAGCTCCGAGGAATAAATCTGTTCTGAACTCCCTCACCCTTTTGAATGAAAGAGGTCATTTTTTTGGATCAGAGGGAGGTAGAAGTCTGCAAGATGGCTACCCTCGGGTTACTTGGCTATGATGCAGATCATCTATTTTGGATGCCTTCTGAAGAACGAAGAATGCTCCACCAGCATTTCATTCACATTTTATTAGAATTGGGCACAGAGATGGTGGTATAAAGTAGGGATCAGTATTTTCCAATCCAGCATCAGTCAGATTCTTGAAAGATCTGGTCAGCTTCTATTCCTGTGTCATGGCTCTCCTTCACCTCGGTAAGCGTACTGAGGAGCCATTGAGGGAAAGATCTCTGACTCCAGTGTCCTGGGCATGCACACGCCTGCAATGGAATGGAAATGTGCAAAACATGAATGTAATGAATACAAATGATAATGGATATCAATCAGAAGCTAGGGATTGTAGAAAATTGGCAAGAGAGGCAAATGGGACACAAGAAATATGTGTGGCCAGCAGAGTTAAGCACAATAAAAAAGAATTTTTAACTATATTAGGAACATAATAGGCGATGGTATTGGCTCATTACTAGATGGAAAAGGTAGAATTATCAATAATAATGCAGAAAAGGCAGGAGTGTTTATTAAATATTTTTGTTCTGTGTTTGGATAAAGAAAGATATCGTCTAATCATGTGGTGAAAACACTCTTTCTATTCCATTAGTATCTCTGGAGGATGTTAAATAGAAGCTATTAATGATAAATCTTTTTAAATTGGCAGATACAAATAACTTGCATCCAGGCGCTTTAAAAGGAGCTCTCTGGACCATTAATGTTGATTTTTCAATAAGACTTGGAGCACTGGGGAGGTTCCAGAAGAAAGCTAATATTAACTTTTAAAAAGGGTAAATGGGATGACCTTAGTAATTATGAGCCTGTCAGTCTGACATTGATCCCGGGCAAGATAATGGAGCAGTTGATATGGGCTTGATTAATAAACCATTAAAAAGGGTAATGTAATTAATGCAAATAAACATGGGTTTATAGAAAATTGATCCTGTCAAACTCTCTGGATGTATTTTTTCATAAGATTACAAGTTTGGTTAATAAAGGAAATAGTGATAATTTAGACTTTTTAAAGCATTTCACTTACACAACATTTTGATTAAATAAACTAGACCAATATAAAAAAAATGCATCCATCTATTAAATATCGGTTCACTGATGGGTCTCAATATATAATTGTAAAGAGGGAATTGTCATCAGGCATATGTGTTTCCAGTGTGGGCCTGCAGGAACTGATCCTTGGCCCTATTCCACTTAATAAATTTTATCGATATCCGGGGAGAAAACAGAATTATCACTGATAGTTTTCAGGTGACACTAGAATTGAGGGCGCGGTAAATAATGAAGCGGACAGGTCACTGATTCAGAGAGATCTGAAGCACTTGGTAAACCGGATGCAAGCAAATAATATCCCTTTTTAATATGGCTAAATGGAAATATAGATGTTGAGGCACAAAGAATGTCAGCTGTATTTACAGAACAAGGGACGCTACCCTGGGAGGAAAGATTTGAAGGTTGTGGTGGGTAATCAGCGGAACATGAGCTCCCCGTGTGACCTTGCGGCCAAAAGAGCTAATGTGCTCCTGGGGTGCATCAATGGGAACCTCAAGGAGGGGCAGAGAGGTGGTTGTACTTCCGTATTTGGCAACGGTATGACCACTCCTGAAATACGATGTCCAGATCTGGAGCCCACAATTCAAGAAGGATGTTGATAAATTGAGGATTGTTCATGAGTGATTAGAGGATTAGAAAAATGTCTTGCAGTGTTGGAATTATTAATATGAATGTCAAAGACCACCAGGTGCTAATTTAACCATGAGTTCCTTTATTAAATACAAAGGCTGAATGGTATACACATGCTCTAAATACACCTAAAATGCCTAAATAAAGAGCAATTTACTACAGTCAAACGGCAACAAAACATTTATGAGCATTTGATCAAGATATTTATGAACAGGCCAGATCGAGGGAAAACCGTGTCATCTGACTGTGCTTCTGCTCAGATAGGTTCTGACAAAGAACTCTCAAATTCATGGCTCTTTTTATACCTGTCAACAAACGCATGGGGCCACAGTCAATTACTACTTTAGCTAACGACTAATTTGAGACACCTTATCCTGAGTTTCAATTTTAATCCAGGTAAGACAACCTGCATTCTCCCCAAAGTCTTCCCTTTTTATCTCTGTTTATCTTCTTGCTTCCCAACAACTCTTTTGCTGCAGTTGGGGTCACATACACTTTTAAGATGGCCAGATGGGCACCTTTGGTCTGCTGGTCTTCTGGGGAATAGCTCAAGGTGGCACCCTTGTCCGTGGCCCGTGTCCTGTCACTTTTCCTCAGGGCCAATTGGTATTCCTCCTCAGCACTGTCTGGACCTACTGTGTCTTCTGGACTAGGCCCTTTGGCTGAGCCAGAACCTGTCGTCACCCTGCATTTGACAGGTCCTTGTAAAACAAAAAAACATGGAGGGGCATCAATTAGTCCATTGGTTTGTGGCTCCTATAGCCCTCTAGCTGAGATAATGTGGTATGACAATTAATGCACAACAGAGTCTTGTGGCACTTTTAAAGACTAACAGATTTATTAATCGCATGAGCTTCAAAGCGTCTGACGAAGTGGGATTTTCTCCCACGAAAGCTCATGCGATTAATAAATCTGTTAGTCTTTAAAAGTGCCACAAGACTCTGTTGTCTTTCTACAATAGACTAACACGGCTACCCCTTTGGAATTAATGCACAGTTAATCTGGAACAGATAGAGGGCTAGAAATTACTGGATCATCTAGGCCAGCGCAAGATAGTACTCCAGGCTGTTCTCTAGATCACACAGCCGGTTTGGGGCTTGATCCCACTCTCACTGAAAACACTTGTGGTCCGGTCCCTCTTCTGTACAATTGCAGTTACTCTGCAAATCTTCTGGGTGGTTTTCTTTTGTTTTGTGCTGTTAGGAATTACCTCTGATGTGCAGGTTAGCCTCTTTATTGGTGAAGTTCCTTCTTTTCTTTCCAACTGTGCCCTGAAATCTTAACAAAACTTCTCCTAATGCACCTGGCAAGATTTCCTTAATGTTTTTTAATATCACATTGTCAGGCTTCTTGCCATTCGGCCTCTGTAGTACAAGTTGGAGTTATTCTCCAGTAGCCCTTGGGAAACTCCCTCATGTCATATGGCCCAGAAAAAAAGATGCACAAATACTGGTTTTTAAATTCTTTTGATGCATTCAGCGAGGTGCAGAAAGCAATCTGCCTCTGGGCTGTGGTGCAAGTGATTATGCAATGTATTTGAGCCATGCTCTTCATGCCAGCTGTGTTAATTCTTCAGAAGCTAGGATTTAAAGCTTTTTCTGTGAGGCACACGTGGCACTGGTGCATAATTAAAAATAAATAAACTCTGCAGAAGCTTTTCAGAGTCTCGCAATTTTGAGCATTCAAAAGATTAAAATCTCCCAGATTTGGAATTGTACTTCCTTCCTCTGAGCCAATTAGTAGGAGTGGGCAGACTGCTGGGAAAGGACAGCGAGGATTCCTGGAGTGAGGAACGAAGCACTGTAAGCTTGGGGCTGACCTGCTTTAATAAGAGAAGAACTAGCGGAGAAACTTCCATGTCTTTAATATGTACCTTTGGGTTAAATTTCCCCCCTGCTTTAAATATTGCAAAATACCTAAAGACTTAGGCACCTACATTGATTTCAATGAGACTTAGGCACTTGGAAAATTTTACCCTGGATGACTTGCAAAAGAAAAAAAGAAGTTGGTGACTTGACAAGTCATGAGCTAGTGTTTAATATTTGCACAGTCTCAAAAAATAACTTCTAAGCACGTCTCTGGTCTGCAGAATGAGTGAATGCAAATGAGCAGGCACTGCACCGAGCATTATAGACCAGCCTGCTCTCTGGGTAATGAGTTCCCACGTCATGGGACTGGGTCTCTAGCACGGCCCAACAGGTGCAGTGTTCTCGGTGGTGGGAGGTGGGGAAAGGAAGGGCCTGTCCAGCACCGCCTCTCAATATATCCTTGCGCTCCTCACTGTGCACAGAAGTGAAATGTCTGGGGAGAGGAATGGTTTACAGAGATAATTACAGGCCGTTCTCTTTTACCTGGGTGGCTGTGAGACTCTCATTATACAGTTACACACTTCTGCTCTTCACCAGTGCGCGCTCTCCTTCCCGCAGCACATTGCTGCTTGGCTCCTTCTGGCTTTAATTGATGGCATCAATCAAGTTTTCTCATTAAAGAGAAGGTGACTGCCGCCTTCCTCTTGGCTACTGGCATCCTGGCGCGGCCTCCCTCTTTGTTGTAGGATGTCCAGCCAAATCCGCTGTTGCTCTGTGACTGGTTGGGAGGAGACCCTCCCCACAAAGATGGGGCATCTTCCTCCCACAGTGCAGCCAACCATCTTGAAATGTGGTTCTTGGGCAGGGTGGAGCAACCCCTTCCTCTCCTCCTTTTGCTCTTACAGGTTCACGTACTGAATTGTGCAGGATGTAGCGAAAGAAACATCGAACACCTTACTGGATCTGGCAGCGTAAACATAGTAACTAATAAAGACGATTCATCGTTACAGAATGCCAGCGCCTAACTCTCCGATGAGGAGGAAGAGTCACAATGTATATTTAAGTGATTTGTAAATAAATGATACTCTTACAGCCAGGAAGTCATCCTTTTTAAAAGGAGAGCACATACGGAGCAAGGTCTGCCCCATTATGAATTCATTTCAGTCAAGAGCTGTTCCAACAGCCTGTCCTTAGGGTAAATCCTGACGGGTGGATTTCAGTTTGATAAAAATACTACGGGAGAAAGGAGCAATGGAATGGAATGACCAGCTGAGTCGTGCTCTGAAAGCAACCCTCCCCTTCTAGTGCCTGCAAAGGGCTAATGACCTTGCAGTGAGAGTAGTGTATGCATGTACCGACCCGTAGCACCCACGGTCGTCTCAGAAAGATCTAGGCTTCTGTAAGCAGGGCATTCCCACCACGAAGAGAACTGCTTTTGTCTCCTTGGAAGAGGAAGGGTTTGGATGTTGGCTGGGTTAACTGGTGCTGTCTGACCGTGAGCCTGTTGAAGGCAGCGGCAGAAATGGCCATAGCTGCAGTGGGGTGGGCTTGCGACCTAAGTAGCTGTAACCAGCCATACTGGAGTCTGTTTGTGCCCAGTTCCAGGGAGATTCACCGTCACGTGATACCAGAGTTGATATGTACATGTAGGGAGGAATGGGGAGCAAGTGGCTTGTCGCTGCGGAAGATGCGAAGGGCAACATGCAGCTGGCGCCTTCTGATAGCATGTGGTTGGTTTCTGGGTGATTTTTGGGGGACTGGGTTGTGGGGCTATCGTTGCATGGGGATGTGGGGCAAGCTGCAAAGATGTATCCTCCCTCTCCCTCTCCCTCCCTGCCCCGCTCCTGCATTCACATGGGCCTGAGGAGCACAGACACTGTTCAGCTCGAGCCCTGATGCTAGGTTTCTGCCAACTTCTCTCCCTGGGTGGCGGGTGAGTGCGTGAGGCAGCCTGCAAACCTGTGTCAGAGCACCAGGCCTAGCCGGAATCTCCTGGGGACCGTCACTGATTCCCAGCCATTTTCTGGGTGACTAGACTTTGCACCCCAGTCGATTCCTTCCATAGATTTGCTCCTCCAGCTCCGTTTCCAAGGCCTGCCGTCGTATACGCCCATGCAGAACAATGTGTTGCCAGCCCCAGGTGTTCAGAATGTCCTGAGTCAGGGTCCTAAGAGGAAGGAGAGAGATTTTTAAATGTTGGCTTCTCATGTCAACTTTCCATTTTCGGAGCCTGTGCCTGCCCTGCGGGTGCATTTTCAAGCTTTTCTCTGCCACGCCAAGTGCCAGACACTCTAAAAATGACATCCAAGGTTGTCCTAAAATAACACAATTGCAGGAGCAGGGACTTTAGGAAAAGCCTCAGATCTGGCGAGACTCATGATAAAGCATCTCAGGATGGAAACACAAAGAGCTGCTTTGATTGTGCTCAGGGTTGGGGCTGTCAAACACCTCCCTTCAGGGAAACAAACAAGGAGTCCTGTGGCACTTTTAAAGACTAACACATTTATTTATTGCCTGAGCTTTCGTGGCAGAAGATGCTTCAAAGCGTCTGATGAAGCGGGATTTTTTCCGTGTGTGTTGGGCAGACCTCGACTAACACGGCTCCCCTTTGGAACGCCCTTCAGGGAGTGTGTCCACTCCCACTTCCCGTGGGTGTTAACAGGCTTTGCTGCTAGCCGGAGGCCTCTGCTCATACATAAAGACACCGCATGAAGCGCAATCTTTTTATTAGCTGCAGCGGCTCGTTTTTTAATTTACAGTATTTACCCTCCAGAGCTGCTGGCAGGAGTTCCTTTCCGGCGGCTGCTGCTGCTTCAGAAATGATTTTTTTTAAAGTCTATTTGACAAGGCTAAAAATGTCCCTTATGTAAATAGCTGCTGTAGGTTGGTGCCAGCTGTGTGCCCAGCTCACAGGGTCTCCAGCGCAGCTTCTCAGCACCGGCTTATTAAAAGCTTAAGCTGAAGCGTTAATTACTGTCTGCAGCAGGCTCTGTTCCCAATGCAGTTCCAGAGGTTGGCTTCTTTGTGGGAAGGAATTTAAAAGGGATGAAAAGATAGCTTGTTTCTGCCTATTTACTGGTATCGTGGAAGTCAGTAACAGCTTGATGTGGCTCCCAGTGCAGTAGGTTCACGGTCCTGGCGAAAGCTGAACAATTATTCTCCTATTTACCCTGACATTGACTGATGGGTTTCTCCCGTAGCTCTGTGCCCGTAATGCTCTGTCGGCAGAGTTCTGGAGCGGTACAAATGGCAGCGCTCTTTGAATCCAGGCTCAGGCCCAGAGACGTGGTGGAGGAGGCTAGCTTCTGCATTTTTAGCCAAGATCTCTGAGTATTTCACGTTCTGTACATAGCACTGCAGGACTTCCAGGTGGGAAAGGCCCCTTGAACTGTCCATTGTATTTCTCTGTCCAGGCTGAATTGTTCCCTGTTGGGCACTTTCTTTGTTCCCTCCGCTTTTATTTCCCTTCTGAGCTGCATTGGGGAAGCTGCTGCACGTTCTAACAACTTATTTATCAGGGAGCTTTTCCAGAGATTGAGCCTGCAGTTTCTTTCTTAACCCCCCTCCCCCCGTGCTCCTCGTTATTAGAACTCTCATCCTTTATCAACCCGTTCCCTCCATGTTCGTCTCCTGAGCTCTGATCAATTCTCGTTTTTCCCCTTCTAAATCCTGCTGCTCCTCTCCTGTGCTCACTGGTGATCCCTCTTTTTTCTCTCCATTGCTCAGCTTGGTTTATAAAACTCCACCAAAAATTGTCCGAAATCTCTCTCTAAAAGGAACTTCTTCAGTATTCAGAGTGAACCGTAAACACGGGAGGGCCTGACGCTCATTTACACTACCTTTGCGGTCCGAGGGGCAGTGGTGTCTAAGAACTGCGGCCCTAAAACTTTTAAAGGTGCCCTGCTGGCCGCCCCTCATGTGTCAGAAAATTGAAGATGCTCTTATCGACAAACTACTGGCTTTGCCGTACAGACTGCATTTGAGGGTGGAGAGCAGAGGTTGATGGGGCTGGATAAAGGGCGCCAGACGTAGACCAGAGTAACTCAGTTAATCTGACTAAAACAGTAGCTGCTCTGGATTTTCCCCTGTATAGCTGAGATCAGCAGCTGGTCTAGGATGTGTGTTAAACTGATCCTGTGCTCACAGAGTTTCAGTAGTGCCCAATATTTCAGGTGCTGCCATTTTCCGAATGATGGTATCAAAAGGAAGTTGTTCCTGTCCGAGGTTGAGTTCCAGGTCTGTTGCCCCTTGTCACGAAACTCCGAGATGTTTCAAGGTTTTTCTCCTTTCAGTAATTTGGAGGCAGAAGGCTGGTGTGCTGCCAGGTAGTTCTGTGTGGCTCCTCTAATTTCCAGCTGCCTCGCTTTGCAGCTTCCCATCTGGCTGCTCCCCCTGTCCCCGCTCCTCCCTCTCCCCACCAGAATATAATAAAGATCTTTGTCATTGCAAAACTTCTTAAAATGTTCATTGTTGTCATCGCCTTTCTTAGCATGACTGATGGTCTGAAGCAAGAGGTTTTGTGTCCCCCCGTTTGCTAAACCTGTTTGTCTAGTGTACAAGTCTGATCTCATGGCCAGAGGACCCTTTTATAGAACGATCTTTTCTCACCCCTCCAATTGCCCTGGACGGGGGGCAATCTCTTGGCCCTTTATTGGGATTTGCCCACTGGAGATGAAAGGAATTGTTGCTGGAAACCAGTGATCTGGGGTAGAGACCAAACCCAGGAAGACCTCCAAATTGCAAACCACCTTGCCAATGTGCTGACTCCAGCCCTCGCATGAGGGGCGAGGACAGCCCAGTTTCCTGTGGAATATTTGGATCTAAATATCCAATTCGCTCACTCCACTGATTAGAGGAAACTTGTTCCTTTTGCTGATTTGACTAAGGGGGAAGCCAACACAGCTACTGGCCAGAGATCTTCCCCCAGAGCTTCCCTGAGACGATAGGAAAGACAGTTGGGACCACGCAGAACACTGGCGGTGTGCACTAAAAAGGCATTTAGCTTTCGAATCCAGCCATGCTCCATAGTAGTGTTATCAGCTGCCTGCTCATGAGCAGACTGTAATCAGTTACTGGCCTGGCTAGTCAGGATGGAAAGGAAATTTATCTTGCACCCTTCTGTGAAATGAAAGCCGGGTCTGCCTGAGGTAGGCCAGACTGCAGATGTTACTGCACCCCAAGGGTCTTCAGTCTGGAAAATAAATGGGAGACCCAGGTGTCCTCCCAGACTTCCCGTGTCCCCCACCCACTCCCATCTCCTGCCTTTCCCTTCTCCGCAAACGGGGTGTGGGGTGCTCAGATTTCTCTTCCTGGTGTATCTGAGGCAAATCTTCTGTTGCAATCCCTGATTGTCTCAGTCATGGTACCCACGGTGGTCTAGTCAAAGTTGAAATCTCTCAAACAGCGACTGTGATACAAAAAAGGACCCTGGAGCAGGACTTCAGATGCCCTTCGTAAAAGTAGTGCAAAACAGGAGAGGCTCCTTCTGGCTTTTTCTAAAGGGACGTTGTCAGGGCTGCGTTGCGACTGGCCGGCCCAGCGGGGCACGAGTCAGGGACTGGAGATGGGGGTCAGTCTGGGCTTGGCAACGAGGGGCTAGAGTCAGAAGTTGAGAAGCTCGCAGTGACCCGGGAGGTCAGGCCAAGGCCAGGAACCAGCAGTCCGAAGGAGATGCAGCCAAGTCACACAGGTATTGTGTGAGGGGAGCAGGCTCTGGAGCAGCAGCGAGCTGGCAAGACACCTGGTTACACAGACACACTTCTCTCTCCTTCCCAGGCTTATATAGTATGCGTGGGCCAGTCAGCAATCGGGAATGCCCTGCCAGCCGGTCCCTCTGTGGGCTGCACATCCTCTGACCTGCTGAGTCTTTTCAGCTTTGAGGCGGTTGCTGCCTGGTGGGACCTGCAGACCGGGTGCTGGACCAGCTGCTCCTTATGGATCTTCACAAAGAACATCTGCCCTTCGGCCTTTTCTTCCAAAGGAGAAAATACATGGCCACGCTGAGCCCGGGGTCTCCCCCAACTGCTAATAGAGCTGTGTGAATAGCTGATTGGTCACCAAATAATAATAATAAAAAAAATCCTTCTTTAGGCTCACACCAAATGTTTTGTTCATCCCAAAAGAAAACGTGACCGTTCGATCCTGAGCTGTTTTGAACGGCTTTGTCATTTTCAAACGGAAAGGAAGTTCAAAACAAAGCAACGTCTAGTCCAAAAATCGAAATGTTTCATTTGGAAAAAGTGGGAATGACATGTTTTGGCTCTCACAGAACTCTTCTCAGTGGAAACAGTTTGGCAAATGCAACGTGAAACGACATCTTTTGGTGTTGTCAAAGTTGCATTTTCCCCCCAAAAGAGTCCCAGCTGAAAGATTTCACCAGCTCTGCATGAGTTGTTTTCGACTGTAATTGCTTTGCAGCTTGTTAATCTAAACACAGTCAACGAAGGAGGTGGTGTAACTGTGAGCAGGTTGCAACTGCAGTGTAATGGGATCTGGAGTTAGCCACCACCCTAATCTGGTGATGACTAGATGTGTCACTTGTTGGCTGGCTGGAGTGAAATGAGTTGACAGTGACAGACCAGCATCTGCTTGGCAGATGTCAACACACAAACAGCTGCCACAGTGCATTCCTCCGGGATGTTTGGAAAAGGCCAAGGACTGAATGTACCAGAGAAGCAAATTCTCCTTCCCCCAACCTTGATCTCTTTCTGCTAGGTTTGAGGGCACCTTGGTGGAGCAACATTGGAAAGCCTCCCTAGCAATTGCCCCTGCTGGGTGTGCATACACCTTGCGTTCATTCTCTTTGCAGGGTTTTTGATTGCACTAACTGCCGTTCCGTCGGCAGCGTGCCATTTGCAGCCCTTTGTCTGAAATGTCATCATTTTTTCCCTTGCCATAAATTCCTTATCCGGGGGGAAATCAGCCTTTCTTTGTGAGCCATTCAGTTTGGTACAGTTGGTTTTTGTTTTTAATGACACAAGTTTTTGTTTGCCTGAGCAGATATGTCAGTCTCCAGCAGGGAATGTGGAATTCAGACACACGCCATCTTTTTCCCATGTGGCCCCAGAATGGTGTCAGCCTCTATACACTGGGTTTCACCAGGCAAACCTTTGCTATTTCACTCCACTTCTATGAGCTGTGTCAGGTTGCTAATGTCTTTCTACTTTCGAGTGGGTGCACCAGCAGAATTGTTTCCGTGCTCCTGTTTCCAACACTGCCCGAGGGGCTGAGCTGAGGGTGTGCAGACGTGTGGGGAGGAAAGTGACGCCCTATAACCCAGTCCCCTGATCCTTCCAAGGGTGTTCTGTGGTGTTTCAGTGCTCCAGCTGCAGAAGGAAGCAGGCTCTAACCAATCTCCACCAGAGTACTTCCTAGGAAAGTCTGTGTGTGCAGCATACACGCCCCCACAACGGAATAACCCATGAGGGCTGGAGACAGCTTTGCCTTCTGTGCGCTAGTCTATTACCTAGAGGATTAAGCTGAAGATGCAGCTAAGGAAAAGCCAGCAATCATTGCTTACCAGCAACCCATATGTTACATTTAACTTCAGTGACAGGAAGACATTGCTCACAGCCTCCCCTCTCCCCCCCGCTGCCAAGGAGATAAAGAGCGGAACATTGCAGACATAAAACATTATGATGGGTGGCTTCTAACCAAATCAGGCTAAATGCTAGAGTGAGCTGCTGGGGGGAGGGAGGGGGTAGAAGCTGCGACAAGGGGGAGCCCACCAGATGCTCTTTGCTACTAGCAGAACAAAGGAGGGAAGCCTCTCCTTCCTCTGCGGAGAGCAGAGCCCATTCCCTGCCTCAGCCTCTTTGCTAGCACACCTGTTCCCTCCAGAGAGGAGCCCAGCTCTCCATTCCCTTTTAGAGGATGAGCTGTGGAAAGGGAGCAGGCTGTGGAGCTATGAAAATGACCCTGGAGTTTGCAGCCTGAGGTTTTAAATGCCAAGAGAAACTATTTTCTAGGTCTTGGTAAAGTTAGTGGAATAAATATGGCAACTTTTCCATTTCTGACTCTTTCAGACCCTGTTTATGTTTCCTGCCCAGAGAGTTGAGCTTTCATAGGTGAAGGGGATTTGATCATGGAAAAAAAAAATAAAATAAAATAAATCTGTGGTTACAATTTCTGCCCTCCATTTTCTGGAGCAAGTGAAAATCAGATGTTCAGTAGGGCATCCAGGAAACAAGGGGAAGAAATTCAGCATCTATTGCTTCTCCAGACAGTTTGCAGTTAGATTTTTCCTTCATGTCTTTCCCTTGAGCAGGGTAGGGAATGGTGAGGTGTTGCCCTGCATGGAACAGCTAGGGCTTTGCTCTACAGAACCCATGTATCCCTCTGCCGTAGGACACTGCCATCTCTCCAGAGACCCCCCTGTTTCTGCATTGCCTCCTTGCCCTCCATGACAGCATGGTTCCACATGTGATTTGGGGAAAGTGTTCAAATGTCTGGAGTCCTTCCTGAAAGCTGAGTTAGTTTAGTTCAGCAGAACAAACAAGGAATCACAGGACGCCTTGGTTGTCTTCCTGGAGGGATGCACCTAGAGATAGGGATGAGCAACGGCACCTTTCCCGTTACAACCCTCACGTAGGGAGTCCGACAAGAACCACTTCTGTCTCCAGTCCTTTTCAACATCTACCAGTAGCCACTGAGCTACTAAAATGAAACAGACTCAGGTGTCGCAATATGCAGACACCAATCTACTGTCCTCATCAGTGTAGGACACATCCACTGGACAGACCTGAATGAAACTGGCTTCTGGAAGAGGAGCCGCTGGTTGAAGCTGAACCTGAGCAAGATGGTGGTGATGCTGGTGGGAAAGTTTGCACCCGTGGTGCGGTCTCCCTTTGGTGAAAGACTCACACCTGCATTCGGTCCATAGCGAGGAAGCTCCCTAGGAGAACATCAAGTCAAGATCTCGGTCCTCACTTCTGAGGCATTCAGTGGTTTGGGCGAGGATACCTCAAAGGTTGCCTCAAGCTCCGGGCTGAGGATCCTGGAGAGGAGCGAGGGGAGGGGAGGAACTGCTCAGGGCAATGATGAGGCTTGTCTGTGCAGGAGGCAGAGCTTCCATGGGGCTAAGCTGAACCCCAGGAGGGGAAGGACCATCCCTAATTCCCCTCTTCCCCTCCAGGGGACAGGTGCGCAGCGCCAACTGGCTTTTGCTAACCTACCACCAGAGAACAGTGGCCATGGAATATGCTGTTCAAAAATTGGAAGATTCAGCCTAAAAACAACTTATCCTTGGGGAGGGGAAGAGAGGGAGACAGAGGGAAAGAACTGCATGTGACAGGTGTCAGTCACATCACTCAATGCACGGCTGGAAGGCACTGGGCCATCCTGGTGCCCTATGAGAACCTGAGGAATATAAATGGGTTGACCTGTAGACTGCAGCTGCATCTCCTAGAAACCACCTCCGGCAGCTTTTCAGAAGCAGAGGCCTCAGCAGTTGCCAGTGATGCGGCAGGACATCCCATTGGTGCCACGCAGGAGAACAGCCATCTCTCACCCCCTCTGAGGCTCGGCAGCCAACGAAGACTTCTCTGGGGCCATGGGCAATGAACTCTGTCTGTACTGGGTGCATGCCAGGCAGGGCCCTTTGGAGGTTGCCATAATACAAATGAGGGGTCATTCCTTCTGTCCACCCCAAGTCCCTTGCTTAGATACAGTTGCCATCAAGCACCGGGCAGGGATTCTGGGCATCGCAGGGAAAGATGGCGATTTGGGAAGAACTGCCTATTTGCAGATTTCAAACTAGCCTCTTTTAAAAGTAGAGTGATGGGGGTGCTGGGCAAGTCCTCTAATCATCACTGCTTTCCTTTGCACCAGCAGCTTTGTATCTGTGTCCTAGACTGCCCCGGCTTCGGCCGTGTCTGTGAGCATACTGCTGTGTTCCTCTGTCTGACCGGCTAGAAGAGGCCGTCTTTCCTGAAGGACGCACACAATTGTTTTTAATTTTCTCCAGTGTCTTGTCTCATGAGACATTCTGTGCTGTTCTGACACGGGTTCCTAGGAGCCAGGACAGTCTGAGCCCAGCACAGTGAGTGTCCAAGAGGCTGGGCGTCCTCCAGCAGCTCTGTATATCAGCGCGCTGGCGGTGCCTCTCTCCAGGGCATCGAACATAGCAAGGCCTCATCTGAATGAGGAGGAACTAACTGACCGGGGGGGTGAGTTCCAGTGGGGTGGCTGAAGAGGTTGATATCTCCATGCGTGTGAATGTCCCCTTACATAGCAGTTGTACGTAGCTGATCGGACTCTTCCAAGGGAGCATGCATGGTGAGTTTCCTTCTCCTCCTCAGACTGTACTCTTCCCGAGTCTCTCAGGAATAACTTTACAGAACGGCTGCGGTTGGTTCTGGCAGCACGATCTGTGTCTGAACGGCTTTCTGTACGGAACACGGACAAAGGAGGACAGGGTTCTTAGATGCTGACTGCTCTAGCAACTCTGGTGCTCAAGAAATAATATATGTCCGGTTGTTTGGTTGTTTGATCCAGTTATTGCCAGCCATCTCCGTTCCATCGCTGAGATTGACAGCAGAAATCTCAGGCACTGACCATCAGCCGGATACAGACAGCTGTCTGCAAACACAGGAGCATTATTTCTGGTTCATTCCCCTCACACAGGGATCTTTCTGGTACAGGCCAAAGCTGATGAGGGTGATTATTTTGAGCTCCTGCACAAATAGAGCTGAGATCAGAAAAATCAAACATAGGTCACTTTTAAGGGCTTCCACGCAGGGGAAAGTTGTATCTGACTAAACTGATAAGCTTCTTTACGGGGTAAATGGATTTTTCAAACTTCACTTTTTTCCTGTCTCTATGATTTGGTGAGCAGTGGCTTGTTTACCCATTAATATTCATAGACTTTTAAGGCCGGAAGGGCTCATTCGATCATCTAGTCTGTCCTGGTCAATGCAGACCGTATGATTTCACCCAGTCACCTCTGTACTGAGGCCAGTGACTAGGATTTGACTAAAGCCCATCTTCCTGAGAGGCAGCTGTTGCTTTTTCATGACCTCCTTCCTCTTCTTATTCTGCCCAGCAGTGACACCGTGAATTCTGAGTCGGGGGCATGCGGTATTTTCTGAATGAGCAAATAACGTATTGCTTTGCGGTGGCTCTAGCGGTGACTTGGTGGGTCAGTGGGGAGAGAGACTTGAAACATACAAACATATGCGATTAATAAATCTGTTAGTCTTTAAAAGTGCCACAAGACTCTTTTGTCTTTCTACAATAGACTAACACGGCTCCCCCTTTGGAATTTGAAACATACTATCAGTGGAGCTTCCCAATTGCCTTCTTTTGGTTTAACTTTCCCATCAGTAAGTTGTCATAAGTATGAAAGTTTCTCTGTTCCTTCTTTCATGCTAAAATCCAAGTTTGACTTTTTCTGTGAAATCTCTCTGCCTCATTGCATCTCCAGGGAACGCAGGAGCTTTTCAGAAGTACAATATTACTTAATGAACTAGCTATCTTGGTGTCTGGGGGCTTCCAAAAGACAGGTTAATTGTTGTTAACCCCCATCCTCCCAGGCTTTCTATTATCCAGATGACAAACCCAGCTAGCAGAAGGAAGTGTCTTTTGTTGTGAATCTAAAAGAGGTTTTCTTAGGGTAATATGAGACCTCTTCAGTTTTCAAACGCAATTAATTTCACTGAAGCATGCACCCGTGTCTTGCACTGAATTCAGTGAAGTTCAATTATTGCCCATCTTTTCAGTCTCACTTGAGTTATCTGGGGTATGGTGAAAGGAAACTTGTAGGGTATTTAAGTGATTAACACAAGTGAAAGTATAGAGAAAGGATGAGAAAATGAATTTGAGCATGTGCTTGTTTAGCCGAGGCAGGTAGGTGATTTTCAGCTCTGTACCATGCTTTATCTTAAGTTTGTTTTAACTTATAATTTACAGAAGAGGGGGGTGTTGCCCAAACATTAGAAATACAGTCAGCTCAAAAGATTGAGCCAAGAGCCACTCACCCACAAGCCAGCAACTAATTCACCAATAGTTAAATCAAGCCAATTATCCCAGGAAGGACAGGCCTTGCTGTGGCCCAGGTCCCCAAAAGTCCAGGAACAGGTCTGGGAACATGTCCCTAAAGATTAACAGCATCTGGGTTGTTTCAGACCGGGGTGGGGTGTTGCTTCCAACCTAGAGGATCCCTCCTGGACCACTTTGCTAAGACCTGCTCCTTACATGCCTTAGGGACCAGACTGAGCATTTCCTGTGATTCCTCACTGTTGATCATTGGAGGTGCAGATGGCATTGATGTGGGCAGAAGGAAAACACTTGTACTGCTGGTGACTGCTTAGCATGGCTCAGACCCTGACTCACCATCCAGTCCCAGGTACCAGCAACTGCTGGGGCAGAAGGCACAGGCAGCCCGGACATCCCTGCCCACATGCTGCAAGTATGTGGTCCTCTTCTCCCAGTCCAGCACAGCGGCCGTCTCTCCAGGCCCACTCAGGCATGCTGGCCTCGGACGGGCTCTCCCACCTCCCCCCACAGGATCTCCAGCCTCCCCAGGGGTATTGGTGCCACAGGCAGAGAAAAGAAACAAAAGGGGGATTGGGTGTCCTTGGGTATGGATCTGATTATGTCCTGCTCAGCCTCAACTGAGGAAGCGAGAATTGCGTGCAGCTGAGTGTGATGCAGGAGAAGGAGCCGGGCGCCTGATTCCCTGCAGAGATCCCAGAGTGGGAAAATTATTCCCCTTCGTGGTAGCTAAAACCTCCCTAACTGTGGAGTCTAGGAGGCAGGTGCAATTTCCAGCAAGGTTTGACATAGAATCTCCTTTGGATTCGTGAGAATTTTAACCCAGAGGGATGGCCTGAGCTTTGGAGATCAGAGTGGTGTGTGAAGCCTCTTGTTCTTACTGTAATAAAATGAAAGCCAGACTTTATAAACAGCTCTTAAATGACACATCTCCAGAATGAATTCAGGATGGCTTGCTGCTAAATAAAACTTATAAAGTGGACTGGTTAATCAGGCTTCAATTACACAGTAGGTGGGTGCAGAAAAAGCCCTTCGTGCTGCCAGCATTTGCTTTTTCTTTTCCTTTTGCTGATGTTCCAGCCTTTGTTCTTGCTGCCCTCTGTAACTGTACAGGTTTCCTTCATGGAACAATAGCACTGGGAGGGAAAGGAGTAACGGACACAGGGAGAAAACAAGGCACAGCCATTATTGACTGTTTCCTCACCTGAAGGGGGTCAGTGGGCAATGTTCTGTGGAATGACTCAAGCCGGTTGGTGGGTGGCTGTTGGGATTTTCTGACTTCCACTGAAATGGAAACGTTTGTGGGGACGGTTCTAGTTTGGTGAAGCTGCAGCGGACCCGGGCAGGGCCAAGACAGAACCCTGCCTGGTTTCCTGCCAGTTCCCCAACCTGCTTCCTTGGCTGTTCAAATGCAGGACTTCCCCAGAGCTGGGCACCTCAGGCATCCAGGCTTTGGGGAACCTGCCAGGCAGAGTGCCCTGGAGCCGGGGTGCCAAATAGTTTGGTTTTCCATTCCAAATTGGAACAAAGTCAGACTTTGGAATGTCAAAAGCCTCCGTGAAGTGGAAGTCCGCGTGCCAATCATGATTTACATTGGACGCTTCTGTCTTTTCTGATTGGGCTTCTGTGATTCTGAGAGTGCACGGTTCACGCCATGTTCCTGTACACTGCAGTCAGAAACACATCAGGCCCCCTGCCTTCAGGAACCACAGGGCCTTAGCTTCCAAGGTGGCATGGGAGTTAGGGACAGAAAGGACGGTTAAATCATTTAGTCTGACCTCCTGTAGGGCCCGAGCCAGAGAACACTCTCCCCACCCTCGTTCCACCAGTCCTGAGTGCAATAGCTTGTGGTTTGGCTAATGCATAATAGCCAAGAAGGCACCCAGCCTTGATCTGAAGCCAGAAGACATGAAGAGGCCGCCACTCTCTTGGCAGTTTGTTCAAGGAGTTCATCGCCCTCCCTTTTAACAGTCTGTGCCTTTTTTCTAGCCTGGCATTAGCTTCCAGCTGCTGGTTCGACTTCTGCCGGCCTCTGCTAGATTGAAGATCTCTTCCAGCACCGGAATTGCTACCCAGCTGCAAAGGGTGCCCAGAGTCAATGGGATTCTCCTAGTCTGGGTGCTGGGCTGTTTGGGGGAAGTGCATAGTCGGCTTAAAAAGTACTCAAAACATTAGAAAGAATTGGATTAGTTTCTTCCTGCAAGTGACCCGATTCCCTAAGAGCAGGCAGGCTGCTGGTTGGCTTCAGAGCAAAAGGATGTTTACTGTGCGATCTTAGCATGGGTGGAGAGCATGAATATCTTTTCCCACCTTGCTGCTAGTGTGTGTGGTATAAGAACCTATATCCAGTAGTGTTGACAAGCTCCAAGGGGCAGCCGTGTTAGTCTAGGTCAGCCAAACAACTCCTTGTTTGTTTTATATCCAGGAGAACAGGCTTTGCGCTGGCTCTCTCTCATGGCTTCCAGGCTAAGCCCTAATTCATTAAATAAGTTACTTTCTTGCTTTTAATTAAATGTAACTGGATCTTTGTGGTTGCATGCGGCTGTTTGGTATGTGTCCATGATCTACTGTGGTGTGTCTTATTTCCCTTTTAGGACCCAAGGAGCAAGCACAAATTTAAAATCCATACGTACTCCAGTCCCACCTTCTGTGACCACTGTGGCTCGTTACTGTATGGACTCATTCACCAAGGGATGAAATGTGACAGTAAGTGAAGCTCTGTGTCATGGCCGTGCTGGCCTTGGGAGGTCTGGTGCACGTGCCAAGGAGAAATCCTGGCCGTGCTGGCCTTGGGGCAAACCTCCCATTGACTTCAGAGGGGCCAGGATTTTACTTCCTCTCTCAATCCTCCAAGCGGGACTGTAACGTGTGAGGATGAAATGTGCGTGGTGGTGAGCAAGGGTTACCTGTTTGCTGCAAGGTTTCCTGGACGCTTTCCTGATGTTCAGGAGGGGAGAGAGCGTGGGCTATGGACCGATGAACGCACAGTTCATAGCAGAAAGGGAGCAATAAATTGGGAACGCTGTGCATCTTTCAGATTCACTGTAGATAAAGTTGCCCCTCCTCCTTTCCTTACTTGACTTCTCAGAAGTGTGGAGGGAGGGAGCTTTCCCCAGGTCCCGGTCAGAGAGCAGAGGTCCGGAAGGATATAGAGCTAAAACTCCAAGCCCAGCCTGAAGGGCATGTTCACAGTGTCCCCCCGGCGCTATTCCGGGGGCCACGCCTCGCTGCTGTGATAGAAGGGGAACTCAGAATGGCCCAGGGTTCTGGAATGGGAAGAGCAGAGGAACTGCCTTGTTGCAGGCCATTTATCTTTTCTCGTCCCGTCTTTTTAGCTAGTCCAGCCTTCGTGGCCAGCATCTTTTTCTTTTCTCATCCCCTTCCCCCACACCCCAAGGGACACTGGTGTGCAGACCCAAGGTGAAATTGGCTTTGGGAGTGTGGTGGCCGAGGTGCTTCATAATGCGCTAGGGAACCTCTCAGCACTGGGTCAGGGGTTCAAATCCAGCCCAGCCTGGCAGGGACCAGCAGCCCATACCATGTAGTAGTGGGTCAGCCTCCTTCATGAAACAAGCTGTAAGGCTTTGCAATTCCTGGGGAGATGGGGCCTCTGCCCCATTCCGCACTCATCAGCCCCCGGTCTGCCTCAAGAGAGGTTGAACATTTAATGAGGTAGACTGAATTCCCCACTGACCCTTAGATGTGATCCCTCCACTGCAGGGCTGTCAGACATCGGCAGGGACAGTGTGAAGAATTGCATGGACATGTACTTTGTATATGGGGGGAAGGGAGCGAGAGAGAAAACCTCTGACAATTTCAAACCACGTAGCTTCAGAGAGACGGACTCCCTTTATGTGCTGGCTTTTAGTGCCCTCTTGCGGCTGTCCCATGGTGGTGACAAAATGCCCTGTGATTTTTGCAGCTTCAAAAGCCCCTTCTAGAAGGCATTTTCTCTGCGCTAGTCTTTAAAAGTGCCACAGGACTCTGTTGTCTTTCTACAATAGACTAACACGGCTCCCCCTTTGGAATCTGCGCTAATGTGGGCGATGACATGAATTGTTGGCGGAGTTCATCCAAGAGGAACGCCAAAGAGTTCTTTTCATTTCTCAAATGCTAATTAAGCAAATGGCATTTCTGTTACAATGGGGATGGACAATAACTAGTGGAACAGGCGATGAAACTGAGCGTCTGTTTTAATGGGAAACCTGGCCAGCCTCCAGGGTTGGCACATGCCAATACTTATCAAGTGCCAGTTTCCCCACAAATATAAAAACTTGCTGAGTGATGCAGGAACTGCTAATCAGTTCTGTCAGCAAGTGGAAATAATTTTTTTACACAAATTCAACTCGCTCTGTTGGCTACTCACAAAATTCAAACTAATACATAATGTTGCAACCATGGGCATTATGGGAGAAATCTGATCAGCTGTTCAAAGTCCCACCATGGTGATTAAAGCCAAGAGAAAAAGCACAACCACGTTCCTGGCCTTTATCCTTCATGAGAACCATGGCAATGAAGCTGTCCAGGGGGATTCCACTTAGGCCCAAAGGTCCATGTGCGGAACCAGGGCCTGTATTTGTTCCAGATCCCATCTCACAGAAGGGCAGCTATACCTGGCTCTGTTTGAAACTTCCTGGTGAGATCTGACTAGGACCTAACACGGGGGGAATCTAAGCTTGTCTCCTGCTGTGGAATAAATGTTTCTGTTTCCTTCTGTGCAGCCTGTATGATGAACGTCCACAAACGCTGTGTGATGAACGTCCCGAGCCTGTGTGGAACGGACCACACTGAGCGCAGAGGCCGGATACACATCAAGGCTGATATAGAAAAAGATGTTCTCACCGTTGTAGGTAGGTTTATGGCTGTTGTGCACGTGCAGACACCTCCAGTCCTTCACTCTTGGAACTTACTGGGATGGAAACTTGGCGTAAACGCCTTGTGTGTGCAAGTGCTTTTTAGCTGGAACGAGCCGGAGCTACTCGTTCGTGCAGTGCCCGTTAGTGGTGAGTTTGGGAGAAATGCTCTCTTACTTCTCCGCCTAGAACTCTGCACTTCTTCCTGAGCCAAATGGTAATTCCCAGCCACCCCCACCAGCTGCGAGTTGTGCTCTTGTGTCTCAGACTTAGATAGCAAGCCCTTTGGGGCCGGGATCTGTATGTTTCTACAGCATCTAACGGAATGGGGTGCGAGCCATAAACATGAACACCAGGCCAATAATAACCTTCTGCTGATCCAGCTGGCACTTCTCAGAGCCATCTGTAGTGTACCAAACTAATCCTTTCATGCAGGTGGGGCAGGCCCCCGAAGCCGTGCAACTTTATTGCAGGCTGGTTCCATTCTTAGTGAACATGCGCATTTGATCCACTGATATTCTCCAAATACAGAGGGGAAAACTCAAGGCAGGCGCCTGGCATCTCCAGGAAGAAAACGTGAAGCACTAGAGCCCTCTTGTGGTGTCTCACACACAGGACCTGTGCAAACACAGAGGGTGAGAGAGAAAAGAAAGACACGTAGACTTATTATCTGCCTTCAACAAGCAGCTGTTAAAACATTGATTTCTGATAGCAGAAGCCAGCCAAGCGTTTGTAAGGCTCCTGATTCTTCTCTGTATGGTAACTGCGGGAGACACCGGTATCTGAAGGCCTGAGCGTGCGGCCGAGAGGAGGGTCTGGGCTGTCGGGGAGGGACAGGAGCTGACCGAGAACACGTGTGGTGCTTTCTGTTGACGAGTGAACGTGATGCGTGGCCCTGCTGAAAGGAAGGGCGCTCAGGCTGATGTTAACGTCTCTGCTCCTGCACCACGCCCAGGCTAGCTAATCTCGGTAACCAGGGACTCTTATCAAGAGGCCTGCAGCGTTCTGTGTCTGGGGCCTGTGCAGAGGACAGGAAGGATACAAAGCTGTATCAAAGGGACAGACCAGGGCCGCTCTGTCTCTGGTACAACCCTCCCCACCCCTCAGAGGCCAGCCTTGCCTCCTGCGTATCCCATTAGTATCAGACTCTCATCGTTCTGCAGCAAGGGCTGGCTCCGGCTCTTTGGGGCCTCCCAGCTCTCTCTGGCTTTTTCTGCAGCAGTCGACAGCTTCCTGCAGTGCAGATCTGGCTTCCCGCAGGAGATTCAGAACTTGTGCTAATCAGGAGCTCCCTGGTCAACGTGCAGCCCAGAGCACCCCACCCCTGGGGGCTCGCTTTGAAATCAGAGAATCCTAGAAGATGGGGGTTGGAAGGACCTGAGGAGGTATCTAGTCCAGCCCTGCTCAAAGCAGAACCTCTCCCAGCTAAACCATCCCAGCCCGGGCTTTATCAAGCTGGGCGTTAAAAGCCTCTCAGGATGGAGATCCCACCACCTCCCCAGGGAACCTATTCCAGTGCTTCACCACATCCTAGGGAAAATGTTTTTCCTAATGTCCAACCTAGACCTCCACACTGCAACTTGAGACCACTGCTTCGTGTTCTGTCGTCTGCCACCACTGAGACCAGCCTCGCTTCATCTCCCTTCCTGTAGTTAAAGGGTGCTATTGAATTCCCCCTCACTCTTCTCTTCTGCAGACTAAACAAACCCAGTTCCCTTTGCCTCTCCTCATAAGTCGTTTGCTCCAACACATTTTATTCCCTCTGCTGGACTCTCTCTAGTTTCTCCATATTCTTTCCGAAGTGAGGGACCCAAAACTGGACTATCCCTGCCCTGTAGAGTCTCTACCGTTCTCCCCCAGCTTAGTGTCATCTGCAGATTTGCTGAGTGTGCACCCCAGCCTACCCTCCAGATCAGTGGTTCCCAACCTTTTTGGCTCAAGGGCCACACACATAATTTTTACAACCCTGAAGGGCCACCAGTCTAATTAATTATAATGTAATTAATTAAATTCAAATTAAGTTTTAATTATAATTCAATAAATAAATAAATATTGTTTAAAAATTAAATAGACTGGTGGCCCTTCAGGTTTCTAAAAAATTAGGCTGGATGCCCATAGACACCCAGAACCTCCTCTGCCTCTGGGCCGGCCCAGATAGGCCCCCGAGGAACCAGACTGGGTTCTCTCTCCCATAGCTGATGCTGCGGGTTGAACACAAGCCCCGCCCTGGGCGGATGTGAGCCCCCTCCGCTCCGCTCCTCTGGGTGTATGGGGACAGCGCTGGGCCCACTCAGCACGAACTGGCCCCAGAGCAGCGCTCCCTGCGGACCCGTGCCGGTCCAGATTCCTCTCCCCCGGGTGTCCTGCCCCGCTCAGGACTGGGTCGGGGCACCCAGCACCAGGAGAGGGAGACTGGCGGATGCAGTCCGGCTCCAAGCCAGGAGCCAGGAGCGGGCAGCTGTGGACCGATTCCCAACCAGCAGGGCGCGGCCTTGTGGGCCACTTCAAAAATCCCCGCGGGCCACTTTTGGCCCACGGCCAGGGGTTGAGAACCCCTGCTCCAGATCAATAATGAATATCTGGAACAAAACTGGCCTCAGCACCAATCCCTGGGGCTGACTGCTTGTTACCGGCTGCCCGCTAAACATCGAATTGTTGATTACCCATGAAGCTCAATGATCTAAACAGCTTTCTAACCATCGTGTGGCCTCTTCATCCAACCCAGCTTCTTCAACTTGCTGACAAGAATACTATGGAAGACGATATCAAAAGCTTTGCTAAAGTCAAGCTACATTATGTCCACCGCTTTCCCCACATCCACAGAGCCGTCATCTCATCACAGATGGCCCTCAGGTCGGTCAGGCATGACGTGCCCATGGTGACTCCATGCTGACTGTTCCTGATCACCTTCCTCTTTCAGCTGGCTCTGAGGACTTGTGTTCTGTTGCCAAACACAGAACAGGCTTCTTCGTTTCTTGTTTAGGGGCCTTCGGTCTGAAATGGCCACAGGTTTACTGCAGCTAACACGATGGGAGTGGTGTTTGTGCTGGGAGGCTGGGATTACACTCCTCTCAAAAGACCAACTTTCTGCAGTGGTATTCTGAAGGGGAGGTCATCTCTCTCTCCTCCTCCGCCTTCATCCTCCTCTCCCTCCACCACGCTTGTGCTTCCTTTTGCTACTGTGGGTCCCTTGGAGCTGTGCATAGGAGGGGTGTGTTGTTCTAAAGCATTCAGGGAACTCCAGGCATTTGAAAAAGTACTGGTGACTGAGGCTTGCAGTTTGTGATGCGAGAAACTTAGGATGTTAGAACTAAGCAATTAAAATAGTCCCTGTTGTTTCAGAGTGTATCGAGTGGGCACAGAGAGCCAGGGAGCCCCAGTCTTTGACATGCTGCGATGACTAAGGGAGGGATAGTTCCTAAGGAAGGAACTAGGAAAGGTTCAGAAAAGAGCCCCAGGAATGATTCAAGGTCGGGAAAAATTGCCTTCGTATGAAAGACTCCAGAAGCTCCGTTAGCGTCTCCAAGAGAAGGATAAGAGGTGGCTTGTTTATGGTTTACAAGTTCTCCAGGGGGAGAACATTTCTGGTAACAGGTAATTTAGCAGAATAAGGCAGAACAAGGTCCAATGGCTAGAAGCTGAAACTGGAAAATTCAGACTAAAAGTTGGTGCCTTATTATTAAGTGTTAGAAGAACTTTCCTAGGGATTTTTTCTGACATGGACACTGTAAGTCAGGGCTGGTGTCTTTCGGAAAGATCCGCTCTGTTCAGCCTGGAATCACGGGGTCAGGTTCTCTGGCCTGTGCTCTGCAGGAGGTCAGATTAGCTCAGTGCCTCTCAGACGTTACATTGGCGACCCCTTTCACACAGTAAGCCTCTGAGTGCGATGCCTTGGCCCCCGTGGGTTCCCCACTTCCCATACGCCCATCCCCTGCACTGTCCTCTTTGCCCTTAACTCCTGCACCCCTGTGGGGAACCTGACCTGCATGCATCGGGTGGCGGTATTGCTGCTTGCCCCCCTCGGATGATGCTCCTCTGTGCCCCCCTCGGAGGATGTGTGTGAAGGGGCAGAAAGGAGTAACAAGATCAGGGCTTGCTGCATCCAGCTCAGTTTAGGGGGACGGCAGAGAGCAGCAGGTCCGAATGCTTGTCCCACAGCACAGCCCAGGTGGGGAAAGTGACCCAGATGCAGGGAGCCCTAATATTGCTCCTCCCTCATGCAGTCCCCTCGGCGGAGGAACGCAAGGGGGGTGAGCAGTATCTGTGTATCCCCACATCCATTCCTTAGCCAGGAGAAAGCAGGGAAGCTCCCAGGCCTGTGCGTTGCCTGGCTCAAGGCTCACAGCTCCGTGGATGGTGGTACTCCGAGATCACAGCCCCACGCCTGGCCAGCTCACGAGTCCCACAGAATGATGTCGTGACCCCCAGTCTGAGAACCAGGAGATTAGACAATCAGAGTCCCTTTTGATCTATGAAGGAATAATATTTTAATTTAAAATGTCCATCGTTATTGACGATGATCAGGTTTTTGATGGACAACCAAGAAGGTTTGAGGGGTTTGTTTTTCAATAATTGATGGAGTGGGAGCACGGGGAGAGAGGAGATTTCTGTATGCCAGGTCAGGGGGTGTTAGAGGACCCGACGTCCTGTCTTGGGTGCATGGGATTTTTACCTACTTGGGGTCTGCTTGAGTCTTGAAAACTGAAAGCAATGACTGAATTTGACCGCATACTTAATTTCTGGAGAGGGGACAGGGCTGGCAAAGTGAGCTCCATATTGTGCAGGAGCTGGAGTATGCTCCGCCTTTCATTCTGCCATCACCGGCTCTGGTGTAACTCCAGTAGCTCAGGTGCTGTTTCTGTTCCCTCAAAAACTGTTTGCTTTGCGGACTGGGGCGTCCCTGCCCTGTGTGTCCAATCCTGCCCTGCCTCCTGCCTGGCGTGAAAGCAGGTTCTCTGGTTCAGGTGTAGGCTACAACTTGTTCTAATGGAAGGCTGAAGCATCGCAGAGGCTGAATGGTGACCCAGAAGTGCATGAGGCTGTGGATTGCCTGTTGTAATTCTCCCGGGAGGAGGGAGGCTATTGAAGTAGGCCCTTTTGAGCCACACAGATAATTTGTGCAGCATTTCTGAGTACAGTGTGCTGGCCTCTGCTTGAAAAGGGGTATCCTGGTGCTGGGCCCTAATGACCCTCCCTTGAGGATGATGGAAACAGCCAAAACAAAGGACTCAGCTTAGCAGCGTCCTGCTTCTCCATGCGAGGGGCAAACTTGTACTTCAAAAAGGGGAAGGGCCCACAATCCATCCTTCGTGGTAGATGGGACTGACAGCACAGACACCACGGCAGATCCGGTGTGCAGAGCAGCCCAGTAGAAACGTTCTTGTTGGCTCTGAAGGGCAGGTCTGTGCCACTAAATAAGTCATTTGAGAAATCTGCTTTTTCAGACCTGCTGAGCCATCCTTGAATGATTTGCAACAGTAAAGGCCTTTTTCACAGAACTGCAAGTTTTCAGAGGAAACGGAATTTTTTCCAGAAAAGGTCGATGTACACGGCAGGAAGATGGAAATGCCGGCTGCCCACCTGTAAAGCTCTCAGCAGTTTCTCTTTGGAAAGAGAAATTCACAAGAACCTTCCAGGCAGGGAGCTGACAAGCAGAAACATTTCCTTTCGGTTGGCCCCACACAGAATTTTTCTGGACATCTTTTCCCATGAAAACTGTTGTTTGATTTTGTTTCTTTGGTTTGTCCTCCTCATTTGAGTTGAGAACTTTTCCCCTAAAAGGCAGCATTTTCCACAGGAAGGGATTGCCATATTCTTCTGTCCCTGTGAATGCTCAGGCAATGTGGAACCTGAATCCTAAAGGCGGAATGATTTGTATGCAGCCCTGCGAGTTGAACAGTGGCAGCCCAGCTGCTAAGCACTGTCTGGTGAACATTTGTGTAGAAGACGTGCCTGGCTGGTCGCCTCGTCACGCATGTCCCTCGCGTGTGCAGTCTGTGAACGGGGGCATGTAAATTGCATGGTAGCCTCTAGGTGGCATCACTGTCCCACAAATGGCCTGCCCGTCACAGGCAATGCTTGGTGCAAATTTCACCTGAGCCCCGCCGGCTCTCGTCTCCCGGAGAGGGGCTTTCTTTCAGCTACACCCACGATGGTGGATGTGCCCGTGGTGCTGAGAGCGCCAGGTGCCCGCATTGCTGAATGCAGGGCACACGGATGGAGTTTGAGGCATGAGCTGGGGCGTGGGAACGGCTGCCTCTTGGCTGTAGTGGAAAATAATGCTACGGATAAGCCATCTTCCCAATTCCCCTTCCCCTCCTGCTGAGCCCTACCTTCTCTCTCCCCTTCCCTGCCTTTGCCCAGAGTTCTGTGGAGCCCCTTGTCAGGAATCGATCCATCCAGGCAAGGGGCCCAGACGCCCTGGGGGGCCTGACCCAGGCCCCAACCCCATTACCATGTGTTGCGGGGGGGGGGGGGGGGGGGGGTACAAGTTGGGGTCTGGAAGAATTATGCTTGGGCCCTGCATCCTGCGTGTGTAAAATAACTGCCCACCAGTCCAATAAATGGCAAGGCTCCTTGTCTCGTGAAAGCTAAGATATTTTACACTGAACGAGACGTAAATAGCTGTGCCTGCTAGGACAGCGGCCATGAAGGGAAGTGAAGATCACTTGGGATGAGGGATGGGTTATGGTCGATGTAGCAGTTGGTTTAATAGGCTGTGTGGGTGGTAGCTCTGGTGTTTCTGGCTCTTCACAGAGGGACATACGTCTGTTTTTTTAGAGCTGGTGTTGCTAAGGAAAAGAAGCGTTGACTGAGATGCCAACATGCCTTTGAAGCTCTCGGTCTGCTTTGAGGGAGCAGAAATAGTTGTTTGCTCACCCAGTGTCTCTAGAACGAGGGAATGTCCATTGAAATTAAGAGGTGACAGATTGAAAAGCAATCACACAGTTCGTAACTGGCTTGTGGAACTCCCTGCCACAGGAAATCGTTGAGGCCAAAAACATACCAAGATCCGAAAGAGAGACGGGTTGTTTATAGGTGTAACAAGAATATCCGGAGTTCTAATTAATGCTAACAAACCCAGTGGAAAAGTTATTAAATCTCCCACTTAAGCCAATCTCTAGGCTTCATCCTAAGCCATGATAGTTAATGTGGAGGGCAGATATCTCGTATCTGCCTAATGTGAATCTTCTTGCACCTTTCTCAGAGGCATCTGGCGCCATTGGAAGCAGGCCCTCCCTCTGATCCAGGCTCCTGTGTGCTCTGCGCACTTCCTTTATGCCTCCAGACACAGCAAGACCGAATGAGAGCCGTGGGGAGAGTGGATGGGGCAATGTTACAGACTGGCAGGGCATGGCAGTGCATTGTGCCAGCTGACGGCTGTTTGATTTACATAGCTGTGTTCTCCAGGCTATGAAGCGAAACCCCTGGTCCCCTCAGCGCCTGTCGCAGCTGCATGTGGCCCTTTCTCCTGTCCCATTGGGTGAGCAGTTTGCAGGCCAGAAGCAGCCGAACTTTTGTGCTGCTGGTCCCCACTCCACTCTTGTGTTTGCTCTGCTCAGCCCTCCGTCCTGATGTCCCTCTGCTGTGCTGCCCCTTCTCCTGGCCCTGCAGTCCTTCCTCTGCGAGACCTTTCCCGGGAAGTCAGGCTGAATCCCCCCTCTTGCTGCCCCAGGACGCTCTTGACACCTGGAAGAGGTGCTCTGCTCTTCATCTGGGGCTGGGATTTTCTCCCTGCTCCTGACTGTATGTGGTCTTAGCAGCCTGGCTTTGTCGCTCGCCCACCACACACATCCTCCAGTCTGGGGTCGTCTACTGTCCCCCTGCTCTGAAATGCCCAGGTCACCGCGTCAGTCCATTGCCTCTGCCCTCCCACAGCTTCCATCCTCTTTCCACTGCGTGTTTGGAGCCTGAAACAGCTCCTGCCTCAGTTGTCCTCACCTGCCCAAGTCACCATCAAGCGGAAACAGCAAATTTGGGATGCCGGTACCCCCCCCCCCCCCAGGCCATGTTCTGGCTCCATCCCCTTTGCCAGAAGGCGCAGACTCGGCCGTGATGGGGTCCGGTCCTGCCGTGCGGTTGGTCTTACGCTGAGCCAAGAAGCCGGGGTTTCCATCCTGTTCCCGTCAGCCGTGGTCTCAGAAGGCAATAGGGGGCTGTTTTTAAGTGAATGCTCGAATAGCTTTAGTGTTTGCGGATGCTGCCGACACCTCTGGGGATCGGAGATGCTCGCTTCTGAGCTGCGCTGACACTTGAGAAGCAGTTAAAGATGTTTTTCCTCGCCCTGCTGTAGAAGCAGCTTCCAATTAGGCGTTGTTTTCTTCCCGGAGCAGTGTTTCTGGAGCAGTGACCTTTTCAGAGAACGGGGCATTGCTCGGATCAGTTCAAGCCTTCATTTTTAGTGGGATTAGGCGTCGCCTGCCCTGGGGACGTGTCGAGTGACGGGAACTTTCTAATGCGCCATGCTGGGCAAGTGGGTGCCAAGGGGATGGTCTGTGCTCAGTCACTGCCCTCCGCCATCGGCGTTTTGGGGGCAGGTCCCCTCAAATCAACTTCTCTTGCTTCTGGACTTCCCCATGCAGCCACCTGGTGAGCCCTGTGCTGGGAGCCGGCGGTGGGCGCTGATTCAGACCCCAGCACGTGAGCGGGTGAAGCTGTTAATGAATCCGGCCAGACGGTTGTGCGGGAGGCTTTCGGGAAGGGCAGCCATACACACAGCGGTCTCTCGGTTCTGAAAACCCTGTGTGGCTAGCAGCTCCCCCCTTTTGATATGGGCCCCATGACCCACTGATCTGACCACAGGCTTCTGAATAAGGCCCCCGCCCGAGCGACATACACGTGGGCGGTGGGAACGTGTCTCTCGCCAGAATAGCTACCGCCGCTCGTGAGGGTGAGGTGGGTACGGCCCCGTCAGCACTACAGCGGCATCGGTGTAGACTCGCCCCATGTCACCCTGCTCTCTGAAACCCCCACTGTCTTCTCAGACCTGGACTTAAAGCCCCTCAGTCCGGCCTCAGCCCCAACCTAAGCAGCTCCACCGCCATTTCACCAGCCCGCTCCTGGGCCGTCCCGTTCTCTCCCTGCACTGCCGATGCTGCTCTTGACGTGCAGAGCCCCTTTCCCAGGCCCTGCCTCCTTCCGGTCACTTCCTCCGAAGCATCCCTTTCTGTGAGCCTCCAAGCAGGGAGTTCATCGTTTGGAAAAGCAGGCCAGCAGAAATGGGGTTCAGAAAAGAACCAGAGAAGTTCGTGGAGGATAGGGCTGTCCATGGCTATTGGCCAGGGATGTGACCCCATACTCCGAGTGTCCCTAAATCTCTGATTGCTAGAAGCGGGGATTGGAGAACTCGCTGGTTCACTCCATGGCTGCCTTGTTCTGTTCCCTGTGAAGCAGCGGGCGTTGGGCACTGTCAGAACACAGGATACAGGGCTAGATGGGCCATTGGTCTGACCCAGTCTGGCTGGTCTTATGTTCTTAAACCAAGCAAGCCTCCTCTCCTGCCTCTCCAATGTCTGGTTTGCCTGGGATTTGCGTCTGTTCCTGGAAGGGGTTTCTGCCTTGATCTGTTAAGTTGCCCAGTCAAAATTCTAGGCATTCATTGTCTCTGGTGTTAGTCAAGCCTCAGATCATGCGACTGATTTAGAACCATAAGATTCTTTTTATATGATAAATTTTTGTCATCTGGTTTCTGAGCTCACAGGGTGCCCTGGGGTCCGGTTTTCAAGCTTTTCTCGGCAAGTGTGAGTGCTGGAAAGTTGCACTTCTTTATGAACGAATGGGAGATTTCATGAGCTGCCTGCAGGAGCTGCGGTTTAGAGAAAAACACCCGCTACCTCAAGAGTCACGATAAAATAAAAAAACCTGACAACATTGGGTTTACTTAGGCCCCGAGCAGGTTGTGGGCTCGTCTGCTGTAGAGGGACATTTCTCAGTGAGAACAGGCACCGTCATGGAAGCAGAAAGGTGCTGGTAACCAGTGCAGCGCCCTTTCTTGGTAGGAGCACCTCTACTGCCGGACAGGAACCAACAGGGCCCGCAGCACGGGCTGGGGCTGGGGCTGGGGCTGTAGCTGTGCTCCCCCAGAATAGTGCCCAGGTACTAAGGCAGCGTTGAGGGGACCCGCAGGGTAGCTCTCGGGCCAGAGAGAGCTGCCGCCCTGTCAAAGCACCGAGTGCGCTGGCCATCTGGCAGAGCTCTGAAAGCTTTCCCCACATCTTCACTGAACTGCTTCTTCCTTTTACTGATCTAACTGCCCCCAGCAAATGTGAGCCTCGCTGCCACTCACTCCAGCATGGCTACGCAACTCCTACAGCGTGGACAGAATTTCATAGCTGTTAGAGTGAGTGGGAAAAATAATTTTTATTAGAAAAATCCCCCTCCTCCCAATCTAAATATTCATAAAAGCCCTCTGGTTTGGTAGTTATTTTGGGCATTTTTCATTTACTTAAAATGGGGGGGGGGGGGATATTTATTTTATTTTCCAGGAAAGAAAAAATGCCAATTGATGATTTTGATTTGTTTTTTAATTGTGGCCAATGTTTGAGAAACGACGAGTGGATCAGTTTCAAATTCTGTCCAAGAAAATCAGCATGTTTTTCATGACATTTCTTTCATTTCTTGTAATCCAGTCAAATTAGACATCTTATTTGAACCAAGGGGCTTGGATTTTGTGGCTACAATCCAAATTTCAGCCAAACTCTCTTGCTCCCCCAAAATGCACATCCTAGGTGCCTGATAGATGCTGAATCCAGACCGTTTCCCTACGATCCATCCATATCAAGCTCCAGAGGAGTCGCCGTGTTAGTCTAGCTCAGCAAAATAAAAGAAAGGGCCTGTGCCACTTTTAAAGGCTAACAAATGTATTGAAGACAACAGAGTCTTGTGGCACTTTTAAAGACTAACAGATTTATTAATCGCATGAGCTTTCGTGGGAGAAAATCCCACTTCGTCAGACGCTTTGAAGATAGGAAAGTTACAGAGTGGGAGGAAATTAAATGCAGGGGAGTGTATGACATAGCATCAAGTCAGGCTGTAACAGCAAATCAAAGTAGGTGTTAGGATTCAAAACACTGGGGAACAGCACATAGAGGAGGGGGGAGGTCAATTCACTTGATGTAATGCGAGAAAAATCCATAGTCCCTGTTCAACCCCAAGGCAACTGAGTCAAATTTGCATATAAGTTCGAGCTCTGCAGACTCTCTCTGAAGCTGTGATTTGTTATTCGTGTCAACACAGCTATTAACAAGTCGTCAAGGGAGTGAGCAGGGAGGTTGAAGTGTTCCCCTACAGGTTTTGCAGTGTTGCAATTTCTGATGTCAGATTTGTGTCCATTGATTCTTTGGCGCAGAGACTGTCCTGTCTGTCCAATATATAAGGCAGAGGGGCATTTCCGGCACATGATGGCATAAATCACATTGGTGGATGAGCAGGTGAACGAACCCTTGATGGAGTAGGTGGCATGATTAGGCCCTGTGATGGTGTCATCAGGAGAGGTCTGTCTCCCAAGGCTTGAGATAGTGAGGGGTCATTTTGTAAAATAGGCTGTAGTTTTTTGATGATGTGTTGAAGAGGTCTGGCTTGGGGGTTGTAGGTGACGACCAGTGGCGTTCTGTTGTTGTTTTTCATGGGCTTCTCCTGCAGTAGTTGACTTCTGGGTACCCGTCTGGCTCTGTCAATTTGTTTCTTCACTTCTGTGGGTTTGTACTGTAGTTTTAAGAATGCCTGGTAGAGATCCTGAAGGTGTCTGTCTCTGTCTAAAGGGTCAGAGCAAATGCGGTTATATCTTAGGGCTTGACTGTACACAATGGATCGTGTGGTGTGTCGAGGATGGAAGCTCGAGGGATGTAGGTAACTATACTGATCAGTAGGTTTGCGGTATAGGGAGGTCTTTATGTGTCCATCGCTAATTTGCACTGTAGTGTCCAGAAAGTGGATCTCTTGTGTGGAGTGTTCCAGGCTAAGTTTGATTGTGTTGTGGAAATTGTTGAAATCTCTGTGGAATTCTTCAAGGGCATCTTTACCATGGGTCCAGATGATGAAGATGTCATCAATATAGCGTAGGTAAAGTAGGGGTGCTTTGGGATGAGACGTGAGGAAACGTTGTTCTAAATCGGCCATAAAGATGTTGGCATATTGTGGGGCCATGCGGGTACCCATGGCAGTGCCACTGACTTGAAGGTATAGATCATCTTCAAATCTGAAATGATTGTGGGTGAGTACAAAGTCACAGAGGTCAGCCACAAGTTTAGCTGTGTCATCATCCTGGATGGTTCTTCTAATAGCTTGTAATCCATCCTTGTGGGGAATGTTAGTGTAAAGAGCCTCTCCATCCATAGTGGCTAGGATGGTATTTTCTGGAAGACCATCAATGGATTGGATTTTTCTCAGGAAATCTGTAGTGTCTCTCAGATAGCTAGGTGTGTTGATAGCATAGGGTCTTAGGAGAGAGTCCACATAGCCAGATAATCCTGCTGTAAGCGTGCCAATGCCTGAGATGATGGGGCGTCCGGGGTTTCCTCTTTTGTGTATTTTTGGTAGTAGATAGAATATCCCTGGACGGGGTTCTGGCGGTGTCAAATGTATTGAAGCGCAAGCATCTGAAGTGGGATTTTCTCCCACGAAAGCTCATGCAATAAATACATTTGTTAGGCTTTAAAAGTTCCCCAGGACTCCTTGTTTATCATCCACATCACTACTGAAATGTGCCTCTCTGTGTGGGTTCCTGCTGCGGTGGCACGGGAGAGTAACTTCCCCCTGGGTTGTATTACAGGAAGGGTAACCCAGGGAGGTTTCAATTGCAGCTTTTCTGAGCTGGGCCAACGACCTGTGCCTGGAGGCTGCCTCCCCACTGAGCTGTTGTACATAGGAGTGTTAGCAGTTTGCGTGTAGGGTGTTGGCACTGCAGCCCGTGAGTGCCTCGGAAACGAAACTTCACTCTTAGGTGCCAGTGGGGCGTCAGTGCGATAATGCGCAGAACAATTCTGCTCTGTGACTCAGCGCCAGACGCAGCATTTACTCTTCAGCAGGGCTGTCGCCGTAACCGGTGGAGGCGCCTCTCTTATTTAACTGCCCCAGCGGGGCGAGTCTTTCTGTTTGTACTGTTCATCAGCCCTTTCTGGTAGGCGCAGGGCTCCGTTAGAGCTCCTCTCGTTCTACAGCCGGGGTGTAATTGGGTAATGGGCATGCCCCAGAGCGATAGACGGCCGTCTCCTTCCTATTAGCGCCGCTGTGACGCACAAGGGTATTCTGGAGTTCCCAGCGTTTAAATATTCACTCTTTACTTCACTGTTGTGTCTAACAACATAAATAAAGGGCACCATCCATGGGCGGTCTGAGCTATGGGGCAGCCTGGGCATTGCCCAGGTCCCCACACTGGGAGGGGTCCCACCTGTGGGGACAGGGTGGATTCTGGGATCTGGGGCTAGGCTGGGGTGGCCTGTAGGGGGCCGGAGGGGGGCTTGGCAGCGGGGCGGGAACCGGCAGCGAGGTGGGGGGGAAGAAGGGAGGAGCTGGGCGGGAGGCAGTGGGGGACCTGCAGCAAGGCCTGAGGGGAGGAGGTGGGCTCGGGTGGGAGGGGGCAAAGCTCACGGAGCCTGGAGCCAGGGTCCTGGCAATGGCTCCCTGGTGCTGAAGCAATATCACGTCCCTGCTTCTGGCTTTTGCTCTACCAGGATCTCCTTCGCCCTGTGAGCCACTGCGCCCTGGGGATGGAGGGGAGATGGGGGGCGGTTGAGCAGTGCCCCTGGGGGTGGTGGACACTCATCTGCTACCTGCAAAAGTCTGATGGTCCAGTGGTGTGTGCATGTCAAATATATAGCGCCGTAAGCGAAAGGCACAAAGTGGTGGCGTGTGACAGGGTGTAATTTAGCTCCTGTCTGACAAGTCAGAATGTAGATGCACAATCTGAATTCTGTGGTGGACTTTGATCAAGTATCTCATTAAAGGAAGAAGACTTCACTGAATAAAATAGGAAATTGTAGCAAATTAAAATGTCATCACTGTTTTTGCTTCCATAATGTAACGGCTTCCAGTGTAGTGTCAGATTATTTTAAGCCTATTGTATTAAGAGGTGTGAACGCTTGAGTCTGTGGAATGGAGGAGCAAGAGGATGCAACGCTAGGTCATTGGCTTGGCTTGAAGTCCATTATTACTTCTCCGCTTCTGCTTCTCAAAGGCAGCGTGTTGCACATAGCATGAAACAGAAGTTCAGTGATAAAGCTATTAATGTGAAGGACTCTGAGTGTATTGCCTCGCTGGCTCTATGCTGCTAATTTGGTGGGAATTAGATTTGCTTGCTGGACAAGTCTGTTCAGAATGTTGTTATATCTAATTCCCATGTAGCTGGCTTGCTCCCAATGGGAAGTACACATGCCTATGTTGTAGGCTGGGTGAGCGATCTGTTCCCTGCTAGCCCCAGAGAGAATGAAAGAGACATTGACATATGTAGGTTTGAAACTTAGGAACCTCTGTTGATGGGTATAATCTTGGGAGCATGGAATAGAGCATAAACCAGCAAGACCTCTGGCTACCTTGCCATATGTAGGCAGTTTTAAAGTCCACCAATCTTTTTTGGAAAACTCACATAAAACTTACCTTTGTAAATTGGCATCGTGGGTTAAATACACATCTGGCTCAGAGCTGACCTTCCCCTTCCGCATTCTCACAGGCATCCCCCCCTGGGCTGGGGGTGTCCTGGAGCGACAGCTTGTTCCAGCCTGTCTGTGGATGGTTCTGTGGGCTGTTCAATACTCTCGCACCATGGTAGTTGGGGATTGGTGACCCATTAAAGCAGAAAACAGTCTTCTGGGGAATTGTCAGTGATCTGTCTGTTCCATGCTCAGGAAGCTACAAAGCGTGCACAGTGCTTACTCCATCATAGCAGGGCAGGGGCAGGGCAGCGTTGGGAGCACCTTGAGTGCTTAGTGTTGGCAGTGTGAGCAACTGGGCAGAGTTCTCGTGCCCTTTATAGCCTGCTCTAAATGCCACTTCCACCAGCGTAACTCAGCCTACCTGAAATGTGTCGGGTTGCACAGCGCAGATCCCTCCTCCAGACTCCCTGGGACTGTGTAAGTCAGGCACAAACCAATCAGTGCAGTAGGTCGCTAAGATCCTGCGAACAGTTCCGTGACTGCCTCTGCAGCTGAACGTTGTGCGACGGCGAGTGGGGACAATGCACCGTGTCTGCACGTCCGTCCCCTGCTGGAGAGGCCTGGAGGGTTACTAGTGTTTAACGGCCTCACCCTTTGCTGGTGGTGCCAGTAAGTGCAGTTGAGGCACGTGGCACTTTGCAGAGTGTGGTGAAATAAGGTCCATGCTCACGCTTGGATCAGCATGACAGCTGAATGCACGCTTTAATAGGGCAAGAGCTCCTGGGATCCTGGGTTACCATGGGAGAGCCCTCTGGGAGTCTCTTCCTCCCTCAGAAGACCCAGTGTTCCCCCTGCAAATGACCCTTGAACAAGGGGCTCTGGTTGCAAAGGCCAGTTGCCCGGAGCCGACCCTAGGCCCTCTATTAGGACTGAGCGCCCTTTCCCATCCCTCCCACTTCCAAGGCAGGGTAGACACATCCCTACCTGCTGAGGTCTATGGCTCCTTCCAAGACTGAGCGTGGTCTCCTTTCTCCCCTGGATCAGAGCTGTCCACACCTCCCGCCCTTTGGGTACCGTTCTCAGCGGTGGGTGGGGGTTAGGATAGGAGGAGCAACTATGAATCTGGACTCCTGGCGTCTGTTCCCAGCAATGCCAACGGCTTTATGTGGGGTCAGGAACTGGTAGGACACCTGCTGATTGCAGTCGGAAAGAAGTTGATTTCCAAAAGGCTGAGTCAAGCCATTGCTTTGAGCATCCAGTGGGCTGAGAGGAGAGTGTTAGGGGCTTTGCATGATTTTGAGGGGAAGGGTGGAAGAGCAGGCTTGTCTTGGTGCAATGGACAACCATTTGCAGTACTAGTGCATGCATCTGGCAGGTGCTCGTCTGGGGTGCCTTTGTGAGTGGCAGAAACTTGCTGAGTATCTTAAAACTATTTCCTTTTGCTGTTTCCTTGGCGCTGGCACACGCTGTGGGGACTCAATGCTTGCTGTTTACTGAGTTGATGAAGTAGAACATTGACCAAAACTGGAACCAATTATGCCATGATTAGATAAACGAGCTGGAAGTGCATTAATTAATAACCATCAGCCCAAGAAGATGCAACCTTAATGAGTCCTGTGCTTTTTTCTATCATGTGCAAATATATTCTCCTGCAGCATATTAATGAAATGATTTAATGCACGTGGGTGTTAATCTGCATTCCATACACTCGCTGAACTGTGACCATTTTGCTTACGTCTGCGTGATGAGAGGGGAGCCTGTGGAAGAGTGTCTCGCTGACTGGGTCAACTGGGAGGACATTTGGGTTTGGCCGGAGCCTGGGTTCTGAAATGCGGCAAGGTGCGAAGGTCTCAAAGCCGAGCCTGAACGTTGGTGCTGCTATTTTTAGCCCCACGCTCCAAGCCTGAGTCAGTTGACACAGTTTTCTGATACTCACTCCTGTGGTTTTTGCTGTGTGGACGTACTGTTTGGGGTTAGAATGGTGCGTGGTTCTGGAAGTGGTGGTGCTGTGCTGTAGGTCAGCCTCTTCTAAGCATTCTCTTTCCCCAGGAATCCCACCCGAGAAGGTGTATGAAATGGTTTGTGCCGTGTGCATTTCGCTCTCTGCTGGCCACTGAGCAAGAGGGTCCTGCTACTACAGAATGAGACCAGAGGCTGCAAAGGCTGGGCACCTCTGTCCGGGGAATAGTACAAATCCCCTCCTTCCTGGTCTGGATTTCCAAGTACCTCCCACCTCTCATGTGTTCATCCTAGGAGACGGGCTGTCTCTTCCTGTGCACAGTTTGATATCAGGCACAGTGTCTGCATTGCACAAATAATAGGAATAGATCTGCATGGGAGTCTGCAGAGGGGAATTGATTAAGCAGCAGTGTGTAAATTGTTGTAAGAGACGGGCAGGATTTTTACACACGTGTGCACACACACGCTGCATGCTTAACTAAACATTCTGGTTTCAATTAAGTCACGTACTCAGTTTGCCGTCCTCTGAAACCTCCTGGATTAGCTGCTGCAAGATGCAGGGCTGAATGGACGACTGCTCTTGATCCAGGATGTTCCTATAAAATGCCACGAAGCCCCAGGTTTCTTGTCTTAGTCTTTTGTGTTCTGAAGAGTCGGCTCTTCTCTCTTTCTCTGCCCTGTGCTTGTGCTGACGTCCTACTGTCCCTGTTTGTCCCGTGAGATGAAATGTGACTGGCCCTCCTGCGGGATGTGGAGGTTGAGACCGTGGGCCCGCATGGCCTGTAACGCGTCTTCACCCTGTGTTGTTGCTGAAGTAGGCTTGTGGAGACGGACGCTGACTTTCTTTCCTTTGTCAGAGATTTGACTTTTGAGAAGAGATTTTTCCGGATACAGTTCTGAAGTCGGGCATGCTGACAGACCACCTTGGCTGACCCAGGGCTGGAATGGGGGAAGTCCAGGGTTAAAGCAGGAATCTCCACATCATGCGTTCAGAAGCCAGGCTTTGTAGCTGAGACCTGTGGCTCAGACACAGAGGGAGCCACAGCATGCACCCATCAGCGAGTTACACTCCCTCGTCCGCAATGGGATTTACAGTGTGAGCCCCACTGCGAGGGGGTCACTATTCCGGGGAAAGTGACCTACCCAAGGTCAAACAGAGACGGCTGAGGAATTGGCAGCTCCTCTGGCTTTCGTTCCCAGTCTCCCCTATGCTGCCCTCCACGGCTTGTCCTATCCGATGGGTTTTTCGAAAGGTGATTTTTTTTTTAAAACCATGTTTCTTACTGGATAAATGAGTGTTTGAAATCAGTGTCTCCTCCTGGACCCAGCCCTCCCTGTACAGCAGGCTGACTAATTAAAAGATACTGGCTGAATAATTCATACGAAAACCATTGCAAATTTTGTGGAATAAATTATTCAAACGCCCTTCGACCAGCTCTACCTGTCCCGGCTCTGCAAGGCTGAGCTGGGAACATCTCCCTCGTTCCCATGGCAACAGAGTTGGGTCCAGGTATAGGATCGTGACCTCGCTCGGCGGCACAGAGGTGCTCTGTCCAAGGAATCCTGCTAAGTGCCTGTGCCCCCTGCAAAGTCAGCCGAGCATTCAGGGTAAGGGCATTAGCAGCAGTGGTTTGATTTGCTTTAATCACTTTGTTCTGCAGCCACATAAACTAAGGAGAAAGACTGTGTGGAAGGGAATGGATGTAAAAACCAGGGTCCCTCCATTGCAGCACATGGGTTTGCCCACATGCAGAGCAGGCCGGTAGTCGGCACGCTGGCACGAGCCGTTCAGACTTGTGCAGTGAGTGCACGGTTCTCATAGTTGTGTGTGGGGGCACGAACACGCCTTTGGCCCAGTCTCAGCTCATCCTCACCATCACATGCACCCATACCTGTCCCCGAACTTCTTCCCTGTCTTCCACCAGAGGCGCTGAGACATGGGGAGATGATATAGCCACCTCTCTTCCCTGACCCCAATTCAGGCACTGACTGAACTGTAGCTTTGAGGTGGCTTGGCTCTCCCCAGAGGACAGACGAGCACTTTGCAATGGGGGTATAACGCAGGAGAGTCATAGCGAGAGCAGTTCAATTCTCGCTTGGAGGCTGTGACCTGTTTCTATGCTGCATTGAGGGCTGTGCTGGAACGGCCAGCTATCGCTTTCAGAAGAGAGGTTTTTCCTGCTCCTTGCTTGCATGGTTGAGGGCTCTGCCGGGAAGCACACTCGGTGCTGCAAATATTTGGTTTGCAAAGAGAGAATCTATAATGAACTGTGCCTCTCCCTGTTGTGGGGAGCAGCCTGCTTTCTCTCTCCCTGTTTTGGAGTTCTTGTGTGGTAAAGATCTGGATTCTAAGAAACAAATTTGTTATGTTGCAACCTTTCAGCAAGAGTGTTTTATCTTTTTAATCCAACTTCTCTCTGTGTGTCTGTTCGGTGAACCATAAAAGCCGGATCACTGGCTCCATACAGCTAGACGAACTGGTTCCGGATGACTGAGGCATGCTGAGTGAGAAATGTGGGGAGCTCTGCCTTTCCCAAACTAACAACCCAGCCTTGTAGTCCTGCTCTATTCTGGACTGTCCAGATTGGTCTTTCTGGAGGCAGCCCTGAGACATCGTCACACACAGCCACTGGCTAGTGTGGTGGGATGGAGAAGGGCAGACCTTGCTTGAGGCTCCCTCAAGGTAGGTTCTTGCACCTGATTCAATCTCGCTCATTGCTGTCACAGCCCACCTGGGCCTTTGTGCTCCCGCAGGATGCCTGGGGTGGGGAGGGGACATACGTGGAGGTGTGACTGTTACCCGGGGGGTTGCAAGCTGGACGAGAAGCATAGGGACAAGGCTTGGGGAACCAGCTTTTCCAGCCAAAAGCCACAGTCCCCCTGTGTGTTAACAGGTAGCTCTGCGAGCCCTGGCTAATGAGGAGGGAAGGGCTCTTTGGGCAGAGCCTCCACTCCTGCTTGTGAAGCTGTCTCCTACCAGCCTCATGACTGGTGTAAACTCTCTTATCTGGTGCTGGGAGAGCTGCAGTGGGCCTGCTTTTACCCTGAATAAAGCCCTTGGAGCTTAGTCCTCCTTGGCTTGACGGTTTCCAGAGAGAGGCGAAAGAGGCTGGCTGCGTGGCCTAGTCTGGGCTCGGGAAGCTCCAGGCTCAAGTCCCCGTTCAGCCAGGTTTGGGGCGACCTGGGATGAGAAATCAGGCGGAGCAGGGATTCGAACATGCGCCTCCCAGGCCAGTGCCGTAACCTTCAAGAGTGAGCCAGCCTCACCCCGACACCGTTCCCCAGTCCTCCGACAGGTGGGAGGTGTTGGATTGGGTCCAGTGCAAAGCAAAGACACATTGAGAACCTGAAGAGTTGCTGAGCAGTGGAAATGTCTCCCTCCAGTCGGCTCTGTTCAAGGGACACATGGCCAGTGCGGCACTGGGTTCAGCCTGGGGAAAAAGCCTTGGCTCATTTGGCATCCAGTGCTGAGTTCTGACTCTCTTCCTGCTGTTGCACGGATCAGTCTTCGCTCCCGTTAACCTGAGTGACGGGAAGTGTCCATTTGGCACAGCCCAGAAGCACATGCCCAAGTCCCTTTGAAGTCCAGTGGGATTTAAGCTGCCTGATGTACTTTCCTGAACTTCAGCAACGCATTATCCAGAGCTGATGTTTTTAAGCAAATGTGAACAGTGCCAGCTTATTCTGCAGAATCCAAACTCACTTTGGAGCAACCACCTTAAATGTGACCCTAATATTCTTATTGCTCACTAGCATTAGCAGTGGAAGTGGTTTTTTGCCTGAAGATGCATGTACCTGTCATAATTTGAGAGAGGTAGAAATATTTTGTAATGGAATTTAATATTCTAAGAGGTGCCATAAATTTCCAGAATGAAGTCTGTCTGTGTGTGTGTGTGTGTGTGAGAGAGAGAGAGAGAGAGAGAAAGAGAGAGAGAGGATTATGCTGAGGTTTTTGTTTTTCTTTTTTTAATGACCTGATCATTTTATTTCCCTTAATAATACTTGTTGCACCGCATGCTGAGATGATGACATGGGGGTAATCGGATCTCTTGCTTCCAGCCGTAAACTCATTGCCTGCAAGGGGCAGGAATTCTGTTTTTCCCTCGTGTAAAGCGTTGCCCGGAGAAATGATACAGGGTTTCTTTGCCTGCTCCTGCGTACGTTAGGTTGACCTGAGCTGGTGCTGGGGTACGGCACTGCATGCAGCTTTGATCTGATCCACTCTGGCTGGAAGGTTCGGAGAGGGCGTGTGGCGGTTGAATGGATAAATGGGTGAAGTTGCTAGTATTTGAAGCTCAAGAGAGTTTCCCGGTACAGGTGTCAGATTCCTGACGCTGGCGACACGCACCCAACAGCATGAGCACTCGGGGAAATCTGAGGGCTCTTTGTCTTGGTTCATCTCCGCTGCACTGAGAGTAAGGGCCGGGAAGCGCTTTCCAGTGGTAACCACCGTTGTAATTGTACTTGGTCGCTGAATGCAGGAATGGCTTCTTACACGCTTTGGAGCTGGGGAAAGAGCCTGCTCCTGCATGAAGGAAGTCCTACCATGGTGGGGAGCGGGAGGAAATGACTGGCCACGGAGGCCGTAATGCATCCAGAACCACACAGGAACTCGGGTTTGCTTGCTCTTTGTTGGCAGTTTGAGCGTTGAATGATCACCTCTTCTTCGTTTGGGTTTAAGAGATGAAACCAGCCAATTTTGTGCTGTCCTGGACAAATCTAATAAGGAGGAATTGAATGTTTGCCTAGGGTTGAACGAGACCATGCATTTCCATAAACAGCGTCCAAAAGCAGACTTGATCACCAAGGATTTAAATGGTCATAAATGTTACTGCTAATGCACCCACAAAAACAATCGTCCCTCTAGCCTGTAGAAAGCCCTTGTGCTAGACTGCAGGAGCTGACAGCAAGTAGGTTTGAACCTCTCATGCTTTCTCAGACAACAGGACTGGGCAAAACAAATGGACCTGGAGGCCTCCAGTTCCGAAAAGGACGTGGCCAAATGTGCTTTGCTGGAAACGTTTGTACTTCCTGAAATACACCTGTTCTTAGGCTGCACTGCCCAGCGATAACTTGCCCTGACCACCAGATTCAGCTTGCAGGGATGTCTTGTCTGGGGGGTCTCACGTGCTCGATATTTTGATGTGCATTTATCAGCAATTTTTTTATAGACCCAGGTTGAATAATGAGCAATAGACTCAAATCAAAGGGGGTGTGTGTGCGTGTGTGAGAGAGAGAGAGAGAGTGTACAAATGACCAATTTACATGAAAGACACTGGAGAAGATCTTTGTTGCACAGAGCCGTATGGGCAGTGATGTTGTAGTGCTTGGCTGTTAATACAAAACGCTATCACTTTAGGAACCAGCATTTAGCGATTACTTGCATTTATTTACAAATACGATAAAGCTTGCTTTCTTTAGACCTGTATTATTAGTTAGATAATGGCTTGTTGGGATCTAGGTTTGGATTTTTTTTTTTAATACATTTTGTGTTTCATTATTCAAGACTGTGGTTATAACTATAGGATTTTTCTATTAAAAAGAACCGATAAAAGCACATCACGTTGATGAGAAAATATGTATTCTTTGCTCCAGATCTGGGTAGGGGAAAGGGGAAATCATTCTCTTTGTCTTGATGTGAGCCTTTTCATGGTCCTCGGAAATTAAACTCATTACTTAGAAATTTCACATAGCAGATTTCAAGCACTCAAGCCATTTTTGTGCGGATGGTACGAAGACCTTCTCTAGAAGATTTTGACTGAGAGTCCAAATTAAGCCACAGAATAGCTACTGTGTATCTTAATGGCACATGAAAGCAATTGTCTGAATGAACCTTGTAAAATAAATAAATAAAGCTGCGCTGTTTGTGTCTCTGTGGGCTGTTATAAAGGGGAATATGGCACAGCTGCTAATAACTTCCTACAGAATTAAATTCTGCTCCAGTTCTGTGTTACTAACCAGCACACGGAGGTTCGTGTCTATTATGTGCATGCTGTTATCAAAGACAGATACTCACCAGGTCGCCATAAATTAATAAAGATTGTGCACTGATACTTTAAGTTCCCTGGAGCCAACGTGCACGTCTCTTTAAATGTGTAGACTGTGGCAGGCTCTCCTATTCTTTGTGGAGCTAACCGTAGTTCAGAGAAGAGCCTTTGCTATGATATAACAGTCTATGCCTTGGGCATCTCAAAGCAGCTTGGAACAGATATTTAACCTCCCGTTCTGAGCCACACGCAGATTCTTTAGAGAGCACTTTGGTTGTTGATTCACTTCCTGTGACCCGCAGCACAGGGGGGAAATCACCCCCAAGGGTTGCTGCTCGTCTACTGAGAAGTTATTCTGAAACAGCTATTCCTGATTAACTCTATGTGTGAATGCTCTTATTCCAGAATGAGAGTGCCTTATTCCAAATGACTTTATTCCTCACTAGAAGTGAATTAAGTTAATTAAGAATAAGGCATTCTTATTCTGGAATAAGAGCATCAGCATATGGATTCAGTCAGTAATAGCAAATCTCTTTAAGTTCACACCCTGTTTTTATTGAGGATTAATTTTCGTATGTAGACAAGCCCTGAGGCATCTGCTTGGAAATGACCTTCTACAGGGGATGGGATGTTGCATTCTCAAAGGCAGAATTTTACTTGGTTTTTTTAATGTCCCTTTTCCCTTCCACTCCCCAAATCCTCCCAAAAGAAGCCATTGGAAATAGTACAGAAGAATTTCCATGTCTTGACATTCCAGATTGCCGGATAGCTGTAGAATTCAAATAACCAAACCAAAACAGCCCCTCCAGTGTCATTGGCCTTCTGGTCCCTGTCAGGAGGGCTGGCTGATTCTGTTGTAGCTACAGAAGTTAAATGGAGTACCTAAACTTTTACAAAGGTGTTTTCTGTGGGGTGGTTTGATTATTCATCTTGTTAGCATTTAGCACCAATGCAGCTGCCTAAAAAGGCAGAGAGGAGAGACAATAAATAATGCAGAACAGTTGGCATTGGTCCTGTTTTGAGCAAGGGCTTGGACTAGATGACCTCCTGAAATTCCTTCCAATCCTAGTTGTCTATGATTCTAATGGCATGGTACTACTGTATGGTGTTTCAACCGCAGTCACTCCTTGGTAAGGAGAAAATGCCTAATATTTCTGTCTCCTTACCCATGCCCTAAAGAGGGTCAGATGGGGGATAACACCTCTAAACCTTGCTGTGCACTTTCTCCAACAGCTCATACTACAACAGGGGTTGGGAGTTACTGCAAAGCAAACATCAGCAAAAGACATCTGGTAGCATCTTTTATACCAGTGTTGTCTTTGGTATTTCCTGAGCCAGTAGCTTGAAGACCGTTGTTGAGGGAGGGGAACATCTTATGATCATCTCTGTATTTTTAAACCCTTGTTGTCTGTGAGTGAACACATCCAGTGGGAAGTCTTCTCCTCAGCCCAGCCCAGCCCAGCCCAGCAATCATCCACACTTAGTATCCTTGGGAAATCAAAGTGGTTGTCATTAGCCAACATCTGCCAAGAGTTACTACATGGCAGTATCCTGAACGCCCACCATATTCCCTTCTACCAAATGGGAAATAACTATGCAGTCTCTAATATTATGGTGCAAAACCTATTGGTAAATGTCAAATGCCACCCACCGTACTCATCCTTGACATGGACGCACTCGGTCTATAAACTTGCAGTAAAGAGATGCAACTTGTTCTGGACATATCATGATCCCTACGGCTCCTTGCCCATTTTATATATATATATATATATATATATATATATATATGGCTGCCAATAATGAAGTCAATTCTTTCCTCTGTCAAAGGTGCAGGAAGATTCTTTGACTTAGAAGAATATTTAGTACTCGAGAATCAATGATTCTACCCAAGTATCTTTGGCTGGATCGCAGGCTATTCTCTGGCAGTTTTGCCTTTCTGTATCTTGCACTCATCTGTTGAAGGTGTCATCTTTGATGAATGAGCTAGTTTATATATGTAGATTGGATTTTTGACTGAGTGTTATTCCATGGAACTGGAAATTGGGCTGTGCTTCAGGAGGGCAGCACTAGATTGCAGATTTTGAAGCAGTAAATCCCCTTTAAAAAACAAACTGTCTCCGGATCCTGTATGAGGAAGTCTTCCCGGGAGAGTTCAGAACCAAGCATGGTTGGTTAAATGACTTGCTCTGCATCAGTGTACAACAGGCTGGGCTCATATTCCTCTTCCGAGCAGAATAAGGGGTGAAGTCCAGGTTCCATTGACACCAGTGGCAGAAATCCCATTGACTCCAGTGGGGCCAGGGTTTTATGCGTTGTTTTTTCCTTTTCCCACCTATTGTTCTGAGGCCTGTCTTATTTGATTCCATAATAGGTGGACTAGACAATAATGGGGCATGGTATTGATGTTCATCATACCAGCAGGAGAAGAGGGAGGTTCTGATCTTTCATAGCAACCCATCCTCTATCCTCCCCAGCAGGAAATGAAGCAACACAACACTTAGCCACTGAACTATCAATGAGAAGCGTGGTTTCCCCAGTGCAGGTTTTCATTGACAGCTCACACCCCGAGAGAAGGATGCTATGTCCTTAGCTTTGGACAGATGACTTTCCAAATTAAACCCTTTCCCTGGTGTCACCTACAACCCACTTGTAGCTCCTGATGGAGCTGCTTGCTAGTGGTTGTATCCAGTGGCTACATCGACTGGAAGAGAAGGTGTTCTCCCTCAGCTTTCAGGAGAGGGGCAACATCATTTGCCTCCGTATTTTTAAACTCTTGTTGTCTGTGAGTGAACACGTCTGGTGGGAATTCTCGTCTGGAATATCTTCTCCTCAGCCCAGCAGCCTGAGCGCAAATGAGATCATGCTTTGAATGCTCAGCAGCTCTTTGACATAGAACGACCCAATCTGTTTTCCCAGACTAATTTTATTTTATTTGCCAAACCTGCAATCCAATTAGAAGCACTTGAGGTTGCCTGCAGATCTCTCTTCCCTCGCTTGCTTTATCTCCTCGGATTTGTTCTGAATTCCATTAAAATGATCTTTACCCCATGCCCACGAGCACCATGGAGAGTGAAACAGTGCCTGGCTCTGGATCCAGTCCCTCATGGAAATTCTCTGGTTCCAGAAATTCTGCAACCCCTTGGTGGTTCTCACGAAGATTCCTTGCCAATTCTACAGGAAAGGCTACAACTGAATCCTAACGGCAGAGCTCCGAAGTGATTCCCAAGGATGTCCATACCAAAGTGCACTTGGTTTACAAAGCAGTATTTCAAAGGGGATGGGACTTGCTGTGTCTGCGTTGTGTTTCCCTGTAGCCCTCCTCATCTTTGTGGAACATAGTTCCTTTTGCAGTTTACGTAGGGATTGGCCAGGCTATATTTACTGGTGATTATAACTGAGTGCTGTGTAAACCTTTGCAGAAGCATTGTCCCAGGGCGTGGCTGTTCTTAGAGGTTTCCTCCAGTGCTGTAGCTTTCTAATGTTCTCTGGCCCATGGCGAGACTCTCACCACGCTTTTTCTATTCTGGGCCCATTTGCAGCATGATTCAATCTGAATTCAGGGTTTTAGCAGCAGAACCTGGAGTCACTCAACAGAAGAGCCCTGCATTAGAATTTGGCCCTCTGATTAAACTTCCCTAATGTCTAATTTACCTTTGCAGTGGTGGTCATTTTGCTATTTCCATTGATCTCCTTAGGACAGTGGAGGGCGTATGAGCATGCATCCATCTATATCCTCAATCTATTTCTTGATCCTCTTGTTTTTCTAGTGAAATTTAAATTCAAATAGATGCCATTCTCTTTTATAAAAGATCCCTGAATCTCCTCCTCCTTTTTAAAATTTATTTTATTTTACAATTCACTGTTCAGTTTTAGTTATTGCCTCTCAAAAATAAGGCGTTTTCAGAGTGCCAAAGGGACAGACTTCCAAAAGCATTTAGGCCCTGAAAGATGTTCATAGGCACCGTGTGGCATTTACAAATGTACCTAAGCAGGTTAGGTGACTAACTCCAATTGAAGTCAATGGTAAATAGATGGCCTGTTTTGTAGATCCCATTTAATACCTAATTGCACCTTTAGGAGCCTAAATATCTTTATAAATCTAGCCCTAATTAATTGAGGCACACATGCTCCATGGATTATTTGTTTTAAATGGGATTAATGTTCATAAATCATGCAGGCACTCTTGAAAATCTCTCCCTAAACGTCTTTGTTTTTAAACGATAGGCAGGGAATTCTCTTAGGTCTAAATGTCAGGACCCTGATGTCAAATGCCACCCAACTTCTTGGCCATGGTGCCATGTCAATTCATGGAATTATCGGAGAATTCATAGACCTGGGGGCGGGCTTTCAAGGGGGGGGTTCCATGACCTGCTTCCTGATTGGCCACATGATCTTGACTCTGATTGGCTGGTAACCATATGTAAATTTTCTGCTTCCTGTCTGAGCATGAAGCCATTGCCTGCTGATTGCAGCTACTTGAGACCCTGCTTGATCCCTGCCTTGCTGCCTCACCTTACCCTGCAAGCCGCCTTATTGCGCCTTCCCTTTAGATCGTATCCCCTGGCTGTTGAATCACTTGTGTGAGCTGTGACTGCTGATATGGACTGCCCTTCGACCAGCCTGCCTCCTGCGTGTTATGCCAGTCCACACCACACTTTTGGGTTCTGTATAAATAGAAAAATAACATGAAATCATTCCTTAAAAACCACAGTGTATAATTAGAACGTGGAACTCATTGCCACAAGAAGTCATTGAGGCCAAGAAATTAACAACATTCAAAGGTGGATTATCCATGTATATGGATGACAAGAATATCCACGGTTCATGAATAGTTAATACTAACAACAGTTTTGAAAGGGATGTTTGACCTTGTGCTTCGGGGCCTTAGCCAATCTCTAACTATTAGTGATGGGGTGTAAAAGCAGGAGCAGAATCTCCCACATCTGCTACTGCAGGGTTCTTATGCCTTCCTCTGATGCTCCCCACCATTAAGGGGAAGATTCTACACTAGATGAACCCACGGGTATGTCTTAGGCCGGCTGTTTTTATTCTTAACCAGGAAGACGGAGGGAGGGAGGCCAGCAGGCCTGTATTTTAATAGACTGTCCATTAAACGTGTATTTACTTTGTATTAATAATCCCTGTTATGAGGCCTGTGGCTGTATTAACTCAGTTAGTGTTTCAATGCAGTGGCATTGATCAGTTATCTGATATAATAAATGAATGGGACAGAAATCTTTCTAAGGAAGCTAAGTAGGGCTGTAGATATTTTTGTAGATTTCACATTGTATTTATTCTTCATTCTTTCCCTAGTAAGAGACGCTAAAAACCTAGTTCCTATGGACCCTAACGGCTCATCAGACCCTTATGTGAAACTTAAACTAATCCCCGACCCGAAAAGTGAAAGCAAACAGAAGACCAAAACTATAAAGTGTTCTCTGAATCCTGAGTGGAATGAGACTTTTAAATTGTAAGTAGAGTAACACACATTTAATACTGTAATATTAATATTCCTCGCCAGAATGATTGTGAATGTGTTTTGCTGTGCTTTAATTATTCTGAAATATTTAGCTGATTCAATGGAGAAGTAACTTTTTTTCTATCATAATAAATGTGTCTTGGAATGCTTTAACTTCTGCTCTGTACACTGATCAAAGTCTTGCATTTCAATGAAAGAACTTCACATTCTCCATTTGAAATGTGTGCTATCAACAAACTAAACATTAAAGAAACGTATTGTCATTGATGACTATCACTTCATTTCATATTCATTTATTTATTGAACACACACAAGAAGCATGTGGCAGTGCAGAGAACTCCCACTACAGAAATTTTGCTTCTTCTCCCCTTTTATTCCAGTCAGCTGAAAGAGTCGGACAAAGACAGAAGGTTGTCCGTGGAGATTTGGGACTGGGATTTGACCAGCAGAAATGATTTCATGGGCTCTTTGTCCTTTGGAATTTCTGAGCTGCAGAAAGCGGGAGTTGATGGATGGTAAGACTCAATTTGTTCTAAAGCCACCGAGTTTTGAACGCAGCAATACTGTCACCTTCTCGTACCCAGTGGGAAAAGATCTGGCAACCCGTTGTTCTGTGGAGGGTCAAGCATCTTGAGGGATGTCTATCCTTTTAGCCGTAAAGTCCCATCACTCTTATTGCTGAAAATTATTTACATCCAGCATAAAGAGTCTTGTAGCTGAGGTCCTAGAAAAGGGAGAAATCCCACCGCATTTTGAATTTCCCGCACTTGATTATGGCAGTTACGTGTCCCTTGCATTCTGTGTTTTGGTCACACATTGCTGTATTTCATATTTGGGTTCCAAGTTTTTCTCATTTGTCCAGACACACACGGAACATCAGAATGATACAACATTTAATTCAAAAGCACACGGTCCAGCAGTTCTCCTGCACATTAGCAAGTAGGTTTCAAAACTTCAAATGCATTTGACTAGTCGGGAGCATAGCAAATGGAATCAATAGTCTCTCAGCTTTACTTTCCTAATAAGGAGCCATTGTCTTGATCACAAGTGTGACTGCAAAGAAAAGCCAGATTGGTAGCCGGTTAAGAGAGAGTAGAGAAGAAGTCTGAATTGTGTCTGCGACTGGTGCTTCTGCAGGAAATGCACTAGCAGAAATGATCAGAGGTTTCTTTCAATCAAACGAGTGATCCTGTCCAAAGCATGTAATTATTGTCACTCATTACCGTATGAAAGAGGAACACGGCGGGTCCATAAAATTCATGTTGTATGGGGTCTGTTCATTTCCACGTTATCTTCCCCAGCAGCTTTCATGCCATTTTAATTTCCTTTTGTAGTCACTGAGGCTTGAGGGCTATGTTACCTTATCACATGAAGTATAGTCATTTAAACCGATATTGTATGCGTCTTGGAAGCCCAAAACCAGGTGGGATCGCTTATTATGGGAGGCAAAAGGCATCCCTGGATTCTCCACTTCTTCCTTGAAGAAACTGTCTTGCGGCTATATAGGAAAAAGTGCATAATAGCCAATATTTCTAGTTTCACTCAGAGCAGTTAGAGAAAGAAGGCTTAGGAAACAGGATAGTCAGCACACGTTGTACAACTGTAATTTGTTATTTCACTGGTAATGGCATAGCAGGAAAAATGCCTGTAAATCTCTCATTTTCCCTTTTAATATATTATTTTGTCCAAGTTTCTACTCGATCTCTGTAGAATAGCTCCCAGTAAGGGGGAAAGTGAGTGTCAAGAAGGCCGTCTAAGGCACCTGTAAATATTTAGCAGGGCCAGCCCTCTTTAAGGCTGAGGTGTGGGACTACACCTCTTCCACCCCCCAAATGTGAGTTTCTGATTAGAGGCACCTGTCAGTTTGCCGTCCAGGGCTCCTCCCTCCAGAGTCCACCAGGAAGGTGCATTCCTCAGTGATGGGTACCATACCTCACTAGTGGAGCCAACGCTCTGTCTACATTACTGGCTCCTGGCTAGCCGGGGACCCCGCTAACATAATAGTCCAATGACAGTACTTCGCCTCTTCCATTCGGAGCTCGTCAGTGATGCCGCAGCTCCAGCGAGCCCCGCTGTGCAGGTGGAGAGGCTGAAGCACACAGGCAAAGTCACACGGCGCCTCCATGCGAAGCTGAGCTCAGAAACACGAGGTCCCATCTCCTGGCTGGTGCCATATCCAGGTCTCCTGGGTCGCGCCCTCTCTTAAAATATACCTTAAATTGAGGCAGAGTCTCTCTCCTGGAAAGAAACTAAATTCCTCCCACATTTGTGACCTCCTGCAAGAATGTGTGCACCTCCACTGAGACCAGGCCACCTCACCCTTCTAGCACCACGGAAAGTGTGATAAAGAGCTTCTCAGTGTGGTTTAGAAATTGTGTCAGGGTTGAGCTAAGTAATTTTCCTTGTCACAGAATAAACTCTGGGAGAAGGCGCCGATGCGGATTTCGTTTCTAAACAACTGCCATTATTGGAGAAAAGGCGGAAAGGCAGAGTCCGTCCCTGTATTATGCAAATACTGCTTTCTTAGTCACTGTGGACACAAGCCTCGATAAATGACATCCAGCCGATAACGATCCCTCGTAGACTGCTGTGGAAAGGAACTTGCTGATGGAACCGAGGCTGAATAACATACCTCTGATCTGAATGATATTTCCATGATTTCTGTTAATTGTGGGTGACGCTCCCTCCCACCCCCTCTTTTTTGTGAAAATCTTTGCAGTCATGAGGCGTAAGCAGCTATTGCTCTCAGAGGGAGCAGACGCTCGCTCAGCGTGAGGGTGCAGGAGGGGGAGTAGGGTGGTTGAGTTCCATGGGGAGTTCCTGAGACTTGCAGGGGTGGGCAGCTGACTCCATGCTGGGGAAGAGGGGTCTCTCTCAGTGGCCCCAGTACCCAAGTTCTGACCTACTTCCCAGCCCTCTTCCAGGTGCTGCAGCATCTACCCTTCCCCCTCCGATTCCTGCTCTTGCCTCCACACAGTTCACAGGGCACGCTGGCCCCCAGAACGTGCCGCGGGACAATACGTGGGGGCAGAAACAGCCAGCAGCCCCCTTGATATTTCCATCATGGTGGTGCCAGCCTTCGCCACCCCTTGTTGCTCCAGCAATAAGCTGCTGCCCTGCTGTTCTAATCCTGGGCCTCCCGTTGAGCAGATTGGGTCAGTAATGCCAAAGCCTGCAGCTACCATAGGGAATTTTAGGGGCTGGGGGGAATGTTCCCACTGGCACCAACACCAGTGTAACTGCCTTGGAAAGTCTGACCGACTTCAGTGGACCCCAAGCCTAGGCCAAGCTCCAATGGCTCTGGGGGTCTATACCACTCTGCGGGTTTAACTGGTCTGCCCAAAAAAGTACCCAACACCCTCCAGGTGCCGTGCTGATGGGCACATCGTGTGGGGGGAACCGACCAAACCCTACTCAGCTTAGAGCAAACACCCGCACCCTGCACAGTGTTCCAAGGACACAGCTGGAAATCTGAGGAAGGGGGTTCGGGGAGTGTGAAAGTTGGGTTCTTTCAAACCCAGAAGATTATTTTAGGTGCAGAAGGAAAAAGGCTCAGAGCAGGACAGTTGTTTAACAGCCAAGCCAAAAGGAGGCCAGACAGCTGTCTGTCTTAGGTGGTTTAGACACTGTAAATTCTGCATCTTGTCGGGGTTAGACAAGCAGTCTGGTGGTCCCTGCTAACCCTGTAATTCGATGATTCTGTGGAAACGTTGCTGGCATCTGAGGTTCAAGCCTGTCTTAGTTATGTGCTGTTCTTGCTCTGTCCATCTAGGTTTAAGCTGCTGAGCCAGGAGGAGGGGGAATACTTCAACGTGCCGGTTCCCCCAGAGGGGGAAGAAGGAAATGAGGAACTCAGACAGAAATTTGAGGTGAGTGGAGTTTTCTCAGGTGCTCACCACCTTTCCTCATAGGCAGCACGATACAGGGTTCTGGGTGAAATGCCATTCTCAGGAAAGGGTATTTCTTGCTTGCCTCATTTCACCTAGGTAGGAGGGAAAGTCAATGAGCAGAGCTCTGTTCCAAACCTATGCTCTTCCCCAGCCCCTTTTCTGTCTGCATTTCAAATGTCCCAGGTAGCAATGGGGCAGGCTTCGTTCATTCTCGTCTCCTTCTGTGGTTAACATGCTTGTGTTGGTTGCACCCAGAGCTGCATGCTTGGTTTCTGGTGGGTAAATTATTTCTTGGCATTTAATGAAAAATCAGTTCAGAGACTTGAACCTCCTGGCTACTTTTTTACTTGGATGTATTAAGTGATCAATGAAGGAACTTCCTAAATATAGAGGTATATTCAGAGACGACACTTTTACTGTGTATGCAGTGTCGTTGTCAGGTTGGTCCCAGGACATCAGAGAAACAAAGCGGGAGAGTCTTTCTAACCCACAGAAATTGGTCTAATAAGAGACATTACCGCACCCATTTTTACTGTGTGCGCGTGAACCCTTCTATTCCCCGGGTTGGAAGGACAAAACCAAAGGAACATTGCTATTCTATGCTTTCATTCTATTCATCCGTTTCTCTGGACTCCGTACCTTCAAGAGAGACAATAATTAACTGGGCTTTTCTGTTTCTGAACGGCCACTTGTGTGATGACATGAGAAAAATTGCCCCAATTTATCCAGCCTTCAAATAGCAAATCTCCAGAGTTGGAGGTTTTGTGCACAACGTTCAATCTTTCGGTGACTGAAATGGAGGCCAAATCCTGCACGGGTGTGGATCAACACAGCTCCATCAAAGTCAACGGAGCTAGTGCAGTTTACACCAGCTGAGCATCTGGTGCTGTGCAGTGAGCCCTCCACCCTAATGTGCCGCAGCTATGAGTGATTACTGGGCGGCTGTGTTTGTACACATGCATTTTCTCCATGAGTGTCCAGAGTCTGTCTGAATTTTAATTAGGCTCTGAGGATCCTGGATAGGATTCTTACTTGACAACCTTTAATTAAATTCTTCATGTTGCTTCCAAGAGAGCTTCCAACATCTATTATTGTTCGGGCCCAGGAGTCCTAATGTTTGTCTTCAGAAGAGCACTGGGCTGCAGTCCGTATTAAAGGTTCTCATTGGTAAACCATACTGTGAATCACGTTCCATCTTAACATAAATGCTGAGACCCTGCAGGCTCGGAGAAACGGTGTTTCTTCTTCCTTTATTTGTTCAAAATAGCAGGGCCGCTATGTGGAAGCAACAGCAGAGGGTGGTTTCATGACTTAGATGGAAGTAGAGATCCAGTGTGGATTCACGAGGGTGTGAAGTTGTGTCGGAGGGCATCAGCTATCCACTATCAGCTGGTGGTGCTGTTCGGAGTTATTTCTAATTTAGTGTACCAGTTAACCCTTTCACTTCTCTAGAATTTTGTATTTTAAATTGAAATGACAGTGACCAGTGTGTTGTTTTTTAGCTCTTTGTTGGCTCATCTACAGCTCCAAATGGGCGAAGTTATATGAGAAGGTGGGATGTATGTACACAAGTCTTTGTTAATAATGTCATCCACAATTAAAGTAGAAGAGCATTGCCCCAACGTCAAATTTTGGATAGCTTTGATCCAGAGCCCCAGATATATCGCTTACTGTCAGCATGAAACCGCAAGCCATTCAGGCTGCTTTTCTGGCTTGTTTTTAACCGTTGGCAGCTTTTATCTTAGACACAAAGTTCTGTAATGAACTCATCTTTACCATTTCGTTCCCAGCTCTTTAAATTAGATCTCTTTATTAGGAATTGGGATTCTTCAATTTTGGTGTTTGTCAAAATGGACACAAACGTAGCCGTATAGGAAACCTTTATGTTAATACACTTTCAAGGCTGTAATTTAATTTAGAATGGATGAAGCTCATGTCCTGAGATGGCCTAACATACATTTGATGTCAAAACTGTAGATGCATTGTTTGAAATTGCAATTTGTTAATCTGGTTTATCTATAGTCTGTGGTTATAAATTAATCTAATTAATGAAGATAAACAAAGATATTGATATAATTGGATTGGACACTAAGCTGGAAAAGGAGTCCTCAAGATATTCAGCACACGTCATATTCTGGTATCCCCCAGTATATTTTCTAGGGGTGTTCTTTTTCATCTCTGAGGAGGACGTTTCCTGTGAATTGAAATGTTAGGAATTGATCCTTAATGAGCATTTTGTATTGAATTGTTAATGGACAGAAGAGGGGGACAGAATACTTGGAGGAGCAACAGGGCACTGTACACAAGCTAATGGATAACCTTTTAATCCTGTAGGTAGCACTTCTTACTTTGCTGGGCGTGCAGAGGTATTGCCTTAGCCAGCATGCTGCCGCTGTCTAATGGATTCGGAATTGGAAGCGAAATGAATTGGGCCACAGGCTGATTGGCAAGGCCAAGTGGCAGTGAAGGACTTCTTGGTTATGGTTCTTTTGTGTGACGCACACAGTGGAAGTGCAGTGCAAAATGGCAGCATCTGCCCAGTCTGTCTGAAGATGGGAGCTGGACGTGAGCAACGTCCCATCGGAAAGCTGGGTGTCAGGTTCCGTCTCTGGAGAGGCGCCCTGACCTAGCTATATGCTGAATCTCTTTAGTAGCATTTGTTCTCGTCAGCTGCGTGGCGTATCAAAAGGCTTCTTTGGAACACTGGAAAGAGTCGCATGTTCCAGTTTACGGCATTTTGGTGATGGCGCAAAGTACGGGGAAGGAAGAAGTCTTCATTCTGCAGGAATTCTGTGTCCGACCAGATGTCGAACCACTGATGTGTGACTCTCACAGCCAGGATGCAAACGTGCAATACCCAGCTACTAGAATTCCGGCTGAGTACTTGTTCGGGTGAGTCCTTTTAACTGGCAGAGATGGTACTGGAAACAAACATGCCTGTGAAGTGATGTTCAGAATTCACCCAGGAAGGTCCAAGCGGTTCCTGGAGCTGGAAAGTGCACAGAGCCTTGCAATGTGGACTGTCCCACGGTGAATTAGTCTGGCCTGGCCACTCTGAGCGTGGAGTCATGTCACGAGGGGTAAAAAGGATCTCCGTGCAGAATGTGAATGACACTGTGGTGTGGCTGCCAGCGGCACTGGGGACCAGCTCCAAAACTCAGCGAAGTTGACTGTAATTTCAGCGGGATTTTGATCTGACCCTGCAAGAGCTTCCTAAGGGAGAATCTTCCATTTGTGGCTGGATAGGCCCTTGGCTGGAATGGCAATTGACTCTGTCCCCTCCCTTGTTTCTCATTATAAGAGCCTGCTGGAGGTGACTGTTACATCTGGGTATCTGTGATCTGTCCTTCAGACATGTGTGAAGTGAAGTGGCTGCTGATGTGGGCATCGATCTAAATGACACAGCTGTTGTACATAGCTTAGTTGTGTCTTTGCTTGGATGGGTAGCTTCTCATAATGATCGTAGGCATGACTCACCTGCACATTCAAGAGGAAAGGAGTGCAGCTTACACGTGTCTCTCGTTCACCTGCAGCTCCGAATGAATAACACTGTACTTTACTCAAACCCAGAGTACCAATTTGGATATGTTCATATTGCAGTGAAGCCACGTTAGTGTTGAGACCTGGATGTTGAGTGCACTATAGATCAGAAATAAAGTTCACTATTGGAGTCCAGGAGGACACCTACCTTTCTTACAGCTTCCTGGATAGGCTAGGAACTCAAAATGTGATTTACGACCGAAATCGCTAACACCTGTCTGGTCAGCATCAGCCTTTCTAGGCTGTCCTGAGGGGGCAAGGCTGGGAACGCACTGTTGGACTCATTGTAATGCAAATGGCAAGACGTATGTCATTTCATTTAAAATGATAAGGGATAAATAGAATCCACCAATCGATTTGCATTAGCACTGCTTGATCCTGCCTCCTTCTGGGCAGCACAAATCAATAGGACAAAGTTTCGGTCTTCTTGCAAAGGAAGTAAACACAAAAGGAATGAGATAGAACACCGCATGCGACAGAAGACATATAAAAATGCATCTCTGTGCCTTTTTCCCAGCAATCTATGGCCCCTCTGTTCTGTTTCGACGCAGTGATATTACTGGCTAAAATGTTGATGGCCACCTGCCTTTCTCTGGGCATCCTTCAAACTTACGCCTGCAGCTGTAAGTAGCCGGGGCGTAACAGAGTTCTGAAATAAAAGCTTAGCGTGAAGCTTGCATTGCATGCTTTGCCAGTTTTCCTTATCATTTACCAGCCACTGGCTGGGACACCCTGCTAGATGTGAAATCGGCTGGCATTGCATAGCGTCAGGTGCAGGAAATTAGCTCTGACAAATTGGATTGCATAACGACAGTCAAGTGCTTTTTTATTTTTGTGGCAACCTTTGCAATGATTTAGTTATAAAACAGCGAGAACAGGAGCATTAAGAGTGTATTAAAAAAAAGTTAAAGGACTTTCACGCTGACTCGGATACGGGAACGTGAGCACGTTAATGGGGAAAGCAAAGGACCTTTGCGTGAGCGGTGGCTGTCTCTGTGTTGTGCCTATTATAAGAGGCACTTGTGTGTTTAAGGACTTTCTCCCTCCTGGTTTTGCTAAACACTGTCTGACATTTGATAATCTCAGTATCTGCGATCCCAGACGTTCAGGTTGGGACGAAGGGAGCATTTCCTTAATCACCGTAACGTCAATTAGCAATGTTGTGTGGCCAATGGTGACTATCGCATTTCGAGAGAGTGAGGCGGGTATAAACTGTATTGAAGAAAATACGACTAGGTCAGGGGTAGGCAACCCCCGGCACGCGAGCCAACTGTGGCACACCAGCCCATTTGGAGCAGCACTCGGCATCCTCTGTGGCGCCACAGAAATTGCCACTCCTGCCCCCAAAAGACACTCTACGTGGCTTCTTTCAGGGGCCACTGCAGTGCGGATGTCCAGGCCCCAGACATACCATGTAAAGAAGCCGCCCAGAGTGACTCCTCTCTGTGGAGTGCTGCTGCCTAAAGGAGTGACTCCAGGCCACTTCTTTCCATGGTGTGCTTGGGGATAGGGGTCCCCAGGCATGCTGCCGAGAGGATCCCCTCCAGGTGGCTTCTTTCTACGCGTGGGCCGTCGGCACCAGCTGAGGGTTGAGGAGGAGAGGCTGTACTAGAGACCATTAAAACAGGACAAATTAAAAATCTTGCCGTACTTCCTACTTTTCAGCTTGTTCCTTCGCTCTTTGCCTTTTCCTGAGCAGTGAAAATCCCCTGCTGGTTTGCCAACGCCCCTTTTAGGTTCTCAGGCACTGGTGCAGTGTTGCGGTGTTCGGGCTCCAACCACCACAAGGGAATGTTACTGTTTACAAAATCCTTTTCAGGGTTTTTGAATGTCCTGGAAGCTTTACTCTTGGTCCTAAACTTGGTAACAGCTTGTTTTCACGGACCTCAATTGGAAGTTTCCCCGAGTCAGGCTATTCCTCTTCACTCTCACTGTCTTAAAAAGGCTGTGGAATGGGACTGGATAAGAACTTTTACAGGCAAAAGTACAGAGCCCAGGACTGGATGTAACTTGTCAAAGGCCAGTCTTGCTTAATTATACAACCATGAAACCGTGTAAGCCACATGAAATGCCCCAAACCATATTCATCCTGTACCAAGTGGGCAGAGTTAAGGACATTCTGCTAAGACGCGAAGAGGCTCATGTGCAATGTACATCCCTAATTCCGTATCCTCATGTGCATGAATTATGAGCTCCTGGAAGGAAAAACTGTCCTGGGAATTGCCGTTCCAGATCAGAACAGGGCCATCTAGCTGAATATTCTGTCTGACACTGGCCAGCATCCGCTGCTTGCCTTTCAGCTTCAGTACCAGTCCAGGGTGCCAGAAGGAGCAAGCTGCAATATTTCCTTTGGTTTCCAGGGCAAGGCCTTCTGTCTGATATTGGTGGGTGCTGCAGATGACCTTGAACGGAGAATTTTACAGCAGGGACAGCTTTGCAATACGCAATTAGCGCCAGCAAAGTCTTGCTGATTACTTGAGAGCCTCCTATCTGGAGGAGCTGTGAGCAACGCTAAAATTGAACTGCAGAATCGGGTTAATGGAATTTCACGCTAGACTGAGCTCTGTGGAGGCTCTACCGTGTGGCATAGTTCTAAAAATTAAAATGGAATAAATTGTGAGATAGCTTTTACAAATTCTGGTTCAGTAAGCTAGATAGCCACTGGACCAATGACAAGGCGCCGAGCAAGCGATGAGCTTTCGTATTTAAAAATGTCTTTCGCAAGGCCTCTTAATAAGCAATTGTGATTCAACCAGCTTGTGTGATTGCTTCGAGGATGCAGAAGAAGCGCTGTCGAGTCTGAATGCATTCAGCCTGAAATGACAGAGGAGCCCAGTGCTCATGAATATCAGATGTTAATAAAGCCTGGCCTGGATACAAATTCCCCTTATTTTTCTTCAGCATGTTGGTATATTTAGCAGCCCTTGGTGCATGAGGCGAGGGACCAACACACACTGTTTGCCTTTGTAAAGGGAGCCGCTCATCAAAGCCCATGTGGTTCTTTTTATTTCCCAGGTCTTACTGAATGTGTGCTCTTACTGATGAGCATTTCCTCACATGTCTGGGGGAGAACAGAGTTTAAAATGTTTGTTTAACCTATGGCATGTTTGAGAATGCTCCCTGGCTGAGAGTAGCTTGTAAGGCCATTCCCCAGATTTACTACTTAAAAGTCTTCCAGTAGTGGGTTAATATTGTCTGTGTTCTAGCAGAATGTCTTCCCTGGGGAAGATGACAAAGGCTTTTAAAAAGAGACAGGACAAAGAAGTGGAAAATTTATAGTGTCCCCAGATAATGGTCTAGGAGGAATGTAACCGGTGTGTTTTTCTGTTTCTAATTACTTCTTCGATACTTTAAGGGATGCTCTCCCTCACCAGTCCACGATTTCCCCACTGTTCTGAAAGCTGCGGTAGGGAGGCAGCGAGTTAGCCAACCCTGAGCTCTCCTTCTAAGGAGAGTCGTTTTAAAATAAGGGGAACGATGCAACGCACTAAGTTGGGAAACCTACTAAACTGCGATCTTGTTGGTGTTTCTGTGGGGCACATGGAAAAGACATTCATAGTTCAGCCTAGTGTTTGGGCTAGAAATAATCCATTCAACATACACTTACTCTGAAAAATGGTCTTTCTTGTCATTTCACTTCATTTTCTTTTCCTCCACCACTCTTCTCCTTTCAGAGAGCCAAGATTGGTCCAGGAGCCAAGGCAGCCGAGGAGAGGATGACGCAGGCCATTTCCAAATTTGACAACAATGGAAACAGAGATCGGATGAAACTGTCAGATTTCAATTTCCTCATGGTGCTGGGGAAAGGAAGCTTTGGAAAGGTGCGGTCTGAGGAGTTCCATTCATGTGTTTGTACATCTCTGAACAGTGCTCTGCTTGGCATTCGTGCGTCCATAATGACTTCTCCTCTGCCTGATTACTCCAGACCAGGGGTCGGAGGCATCGACTCCAATGGCTGGGCCTAGGAATGACAGAATGTCTTTGATATGTGTGCATCCCCATCGCGTGTGGTGGGGAGGAACAGACCCTATGGTAAGGAAGTTCACACTGAACTTGGCATGGGTGACTGGAGGAATGACCGCTAATCGCAGCATTGCCATGGTCAGTCTGTCGGCAGAGAGCAGAGTGAGCGCGTCTAGCGACTGCAGAGGGGCTTGGCTCTAGATTTGCATTTTTGCTGTAAGCGATAAGGCAGGAGTGTCTTGACGTCTCCTTTGCAGTACAACAAGAACTGTTCTGTCAGCAGGGATTCCTCTCCCTTCCATGTGCCGTACCAGGAAAAGCTGCCCCATAGAACACTTAAGTACCTGCTTTTAAAAGGGATCATGCAAAACCAATGTCTTCCAATGCTTCTCTGTGGGACGGCTGGCGCCGTAGGGCGGCCAAAGTTCCGTTTTTGTGTCCTGGGAAACCCCGTTTATACGAGGCACCAGTCGTTCTCAGGGGCCATTGCTAGGGTGGTATCAGGGCCTAGAGGGTATTGATTTAAGGCTGAGATTGCTCTGCTGTTTTGGCCACTTTCCGCTGAGGACTGTGTAGTAATATTATTAATTTCTGATGCCTGCAAGTCCTAGCCAGGAATGCTGAAATTCAGCTATTTGGTTAGTTCACCACAAAAATTAGAGATGTTCTTGGAAGAGGGGTTTAGAGAGAGAGCGAGCACGTGCACGTGTGTGTGTGGATGTACAGGTGTGTGTATACATGTGTATGTTAAAGCTGTTTCTGTTTAACAGAATATTTCTCTCAATTAATCTACATGAAAATTTTAATTGGTTTTACAGTCTAGATTATGTGCAGTAAGAGAGTTTATTTCTTCTAGTAATTATGGGACTCCAGAGTCTTCATTTTTCTTAGTGTTTTGCCAACTCCATCAAGATTTTCATTAGAAATTCCAATCCTGAAATTGCTACTTGAGCTTCAAATTCTAGAGTAGGCAGAAGGATGCATTTCCCTTGTTGGTATATCAATACATCGTTCACTGCCATGACAGATGGCCTGACACCAGACTGTTTACTGAGCTGTCTTAATACAAGTAGCACATTTCTCCACCTCGGTGTAAATTTCTTGGATGGGGTGGGGAGGTGACAGGGAACTGAGAGGACGTGGTGCTGACGTCATGCAGTAGGGTTTCTCTGGTGAATGAAATGGATCAAAATGATGTCCTTGAGGATTCAGGCTGTATTTACCCTCCTTCATTCATCCAGATGGGAGAAGTGTTCTCTAACGGCTAGACCGTGCGCTGGGAGTCAGGCGTCCTGGGGTCCGTTCCTTACTTGGGTGCAGATTCATGACCTTGGGCGAGTCGCAACCTCTCTGTCTCTGAACCTCTGTTTACCCATCTGGAAGTTGAAATGCTTTACAGAGAGATCAGTGCTTGTGAGAGGCTTTGAGATCCTCCAAAAGGTGTAACTGAAAGGCAGATGTGTTACCTTCCCTCAACCCTTCAAACCTGTCAGAACCTTTGCTGGGCAGCTGCCTCAGGAGCGCCTCAACGCAGCAGCTCTGGAGAGGTCGGAAGTGCCCAGACTCCATTTTAGCTATTTGCTCTTGGTTATAAAGCTAAAATAGAGTGAAGATGCATGCATTAGGTTTATTTGACTTCTTTAGCTATAAACAACTATAAAACCCCCTACCAATGAATTAGTGATTGCCCAGCAGGATTAAATCATCACATTAACTCAGCCAGTCAATCAATCTCTCTCTCACAGTGAGGACCAAGTCTTCAACTTTCCCCTTCAACCCTGTCAAATCAATACTACATGTAGCACATTCACAAAGCATACAAACGTTCTCCTCCAGCTAGGGCCTCTCCAAAGCGCCTTCCCTTTAGTTAGCCCAGACCCAAGCAAACTGCAGTTGAAAACAACACTAACATCTTACAAATGAAAACTAGTTTCTGCTTTTGCCCGCTCTTCCCTTCCCCTAACCCTCCACTCCCACAATTAATGTCTTTGCAAGTCTCTGCTTAGGCACCTGGGAATTTGGCCTTTTTTTCCTCCTCTTCTTTTTATTGTGAGAAACGTTACCAAACCCCTCACTTGGAATGTGACAGCAACTCTTCCGTGGAACAGACTGTTATAAATATGCTAATTAGTGCTTGTTAAAACAGACCATTGGATTGTGTCGTTAGATCCAGCCCAGCTCCCATGTGTTTCTGCTGTTCACCAGTGGGAAGGTTCCCCATTTTCTCCCCCTCCTTCGTTGCTTCACTTTTGTTGCTTTGGATTTATGAAATCAAGGACTTAGAGCGGCCTGTGTCTCTGGCAGAGGGATGTCTGGGAACACACGGTAGAGGATTTAAGGTTTTTCAGGGCTTGGTGGAGCAAACATCATGTGTTATGATTTATTTTCCACTTAGTATGATGGAGCTGTGAGACATTTCAGAATTAACCATGCAGTGTTATGAACTCCATTCCCTCCCATGCGCTAACTGGCCTGTGAAACGGGCACATTGGCCAGGAGGCACTGGCTCTAAGGTGGCACAAAGCAATCATTCCCCCATAATGGGCTGTCTCATTTCCTTAGCTCTGCGCAGGCTCCAGGGCTTGCCCCTCATAACTGTCCAGCTCCCAGGATACGTGTAGGGATGTCCCATGCAGCCTGTTCGGCAGTAATGTGTATCTGTCACAGTAGCCTCCTTCCATGGCCTGCTTCTCCACATCTCAAACTTTCTACCTCCCCGTTTCGCCGTCTGTGGTAAACCACCTCTCAAGACATCGATTTTTAGATTCCAGGCAGCCTGTAAGAGCTCGGAGTATAATTGAACCTATTTCAGTGAATCCTGTTTCAGTAATAAGCTTGTTAACTCTTTGCTACCCAGGGCCTGCCTTTCCTGCTTAGTAGTCTCCCCATTTGCATGCTCCAGCTGGCAAGCATCAGGAAAAGCTAGCTCTTGGCCTCAGTGGAGTTGAACAAACCTGTTCTCTTCTCAGCCGGAGCGGAACTGTCTCCAATTATCATGCTGGAACCTTCCCAAGCACACACTATATTACAGGACTAAATCAAGTTAAATATCAGCTTCTCGTGTGCCAGGAAAGGAATTGCATTTCATCTTCCAGAGTCTGTTCTGGAGGGGCAAAGCCACCACGACAGCAGGCTGGCGGGCTAGGGGTGGAACGGTTTGATTGCTGCTCTGAGACACCACATTTCACCGAGAGGGGACCCAGTCTCCAGGTCCACCTGGCTGCAAGATGAAATGTGTTTAGCAGGACCTTAGGCACCTTTTGCTAAATCCAGGGCATGCTGGCCCATTCCTGGGCTGGGGACAAGCCCATGTGCTGCACCCTCATAGGCTGCCCTGATAGCCCGGACCAGAGTAGACTCAAGCAGCTCTATATGATGGGATTTTTCCTTGAGCTTTGGCAAGTGGAGGGGGCGGAGGGACTCGGTGTTCCCTAGGTCTGTTCTTGATTGAACAGGACAATGTCGGCAAAGCCTCCCATTGGTTTGCTCTGGTTTAACAAAACTGTTTAAAAGCTAAATTATGCAGCTCATTCATATTTTGCAGCTGCTCACTCTGTCCCGTGGGTGAGCTGGTGTTTTATGGCTTTTCTCTGGAAAGGCTTGATGAGCCATTCACTTCTGTCAGCAGGATCGCCTGGCTGAATGAGTTTGGTTCCTTGCTCTTCTGCATGTCGAGGGTTGATCATTTCCCAGGCATGGGACAGAGCCTGCGTTTTTTATTCTCCCAGTGGCAGTTTTTGTCTGGGAATTGAATCGCTTTAAATAGAAGTTTTAGTAGGCAGTCAGCTCCTATGCTGGTCATATGACGGTCATATGAATACCTGGACAGATCAGTGTTAGTAGCTGTTTGCAGCAGAATGGCGCTGAAGACAGTAGTATAAACCACCTGTTTTTCCGCTCCATTGTTTACAGGGTTTGAGGTATCATGGGTGCTGCTAAAAGATGTAGGTGAACGTAGCCAGAAAGCAAAATCTGCTAATGGCTAACAGGCACTACATTGCTTTATTTGCACAGGAGGGCTCTCCCCAGTGGCCAGGAAAGTATGTTCCAAGCAGGCTGAGTGTCCTATCCTGTGTGTGGTTATACAGGTCTGAATTCATGTGGAGCAAGTTCCGATTTACAGGTGTGCGACAGAGAAAGATGTGACCCCATGTGTATCGAGTAACACATTGATCCAGGCTTAGTAGCACATGTAACATACACTCAGTGCAAGTGCTCCCCTTCAGCCTACGTTGTCCCACTGGTTTCTTAGGCTGCCACAAAGAAGGAACTCTGGTTTTCACACTGAATTTTAGAGATGTGGAACAGCCTGGTGTGCCACCACGCTGAGATGCATACCACATGTCTCAGCACTGGGATGCCATGGGAAAGCCACTGAATAAAATATTTACAGCTTAAGTAAACCCTAGAGCAGTTTTTCCCATTTAATTTTGTATGCCAGGAAATTGCTGCCTCGCATTCTGTTGGAGATCCTGAGAACACTGATGTGGTAGATGTGCCCTCCAATTTGATGAGAAAGGAACACAGACATAACTTGAGCACCAACCATCAATCTAATGGGGCTTTCACCCTGGAGGGGTTAGTCTGCAATTGACTAGGCAGAGCCTGAATCCACCACATCATTATTTACCGTTACTGAACCCTGCACTCCAGTGGGTTTTTATCTCAAAATGTAATCATTTTTATTCTTTTGTACCTCAGGGAAAACTTCCTAGTGTGTCTACCCCTGAATGAGCTTTGTTACCAAAAAGATGCACACTCTCTTCTGGAGGCTTCCAGGCACACACACTATTTAAAAGGCATCCAAACTTGGCAAGATTTGTAATGCACCATGATTCCTCTGCTTCATCACTGAGACTCATCCTGGTGTTGGTTTCAAGAAAGTAGCTCGTTTGTGGCATTAATGCTTAGAGGGTGCCCTGTAACCTTTCCGAAAGAGGGAACAATGCAACAGAAGCCTTGATCCTTCCAGAAGTTAACATTCTTGATGATTCTTCACTCACTTCCAAATCATCTCCCTTCATCAGATGGCTTTCAGGACCCAAAACCCATCCTTTTTGATCAATTAAAATCAACTGTCTATTAAAACGTAACCAGGCTGACTTGTATACCCGAACTGCCTACGTGAGAATGTTAAAGAGAAATGTCAGTGTTCACTTAAAAATACTCCTTAGTTTCTGCAACATTGTAAGAGGTTATACAGCTGCAAGCAGAGGGACTATAACAATCTTAACTGCGTCTTTCTATAGCACATTTCATATTCACAACACTTTACAGGCATTAATCAATTTATCCCGACAAATGCTCCTGCAAGGTGGGTCGGTGGAGCTATTCCAGTAGTGCAGAGGAAGAAACGGAGATACAGGGCTTGTTCCAGCCATGGAGCCAGGGGACAAGAGAGCTGTGAGTAAATGCAAGAAAGTTCTGGCTCCTGGTCCCTGCACCTCATTGGGCTAGTTCGTGGCGATTTGCTAATCTGGTCTCTTTCCTATATAGAATCCTAGCAGATGACCTCATGAGGTCCCTTCCAGCCCTAATATTCTATGATTCTAAGATTAGGGTTGGGTGGGGCCTCGGGAGTTTACCTAGTCCAGCCCCCTGCTCAAAGCAGGACCAACCTCAGCTAAATCACCCCAGCCAGGGCTTTGTCAAGCCGCACCTTAAAAAACCTCTAAGGACGGAGAGTCCACCACCTCCCTAGCTCTTTGTGCTTCATTTTTAAAAAAAAACCAACCAACCAAACAGAAAAAGCCCTGTAGCGCTCATGGATGCAGTGGCCATTTAAAGTGCTGGCTGGCAGCTTCTGCCTGAGTCTGCAGACAGCTGAGAACAGGAACTCTGAGGTGTGAACCGTCGCTCTTCACCCCGGTTAGGGTGTCAGCCCTGAAGCCTACAGTGATGACTTAAATGTCAAGGTTTGTAACTTTTCCACCAGTGACTAAAACTCGCAGGAAAGAATGAGTACATTGGGAGGACCCCATGGACGGCTGTCAGTGATATCTCAGTCAGGTACCAGAGGGGGCGGAACCTGGCTTGTGTGCAGAGAAATATTAACACCATTCCCCTTCACCCCCAGTCTGAGTCCTGAAGTCACATATGCGATAGGGAAGAGCAGTCACGGGAGAACAGAGACCTTTCCCTCGAAGGCTGCAGGACAGCCTTCCAAATGCAGGAGACGACTTCTCCAAATAATGGCTTCAAAAACCCTAGAGCGTGGCTTGACCTTTCCTTCCCATGGCATCAGGGTGCCGGCCGTTGTCCTACTAAGAACACAGGCTAGACCCCTTCTTTGTGCCCTTATGCTCAGGGCATGGTGAATGCTCACCTCCACCCGCCACACACAACAAACTTGTCAGGAGCGAGGTTTTAACTGTAGTTTGAAGACCGGGGACTCCACGTGCTCCTGCCGTACAATTAATGGTGGATAATAATCT
>ML685786.1:1929197-1946749 GCA_007922175.1 Pelusios castaneus | reverse complement strand
GGATGGATGGATGGATGGATGGATGGATGGATGGATGGATGGATGGACACACTGGCTCTCTCTGTGGCCTGGGATGGCAGGTTTTCTGGCTGGGGAAGTGCCCTGGGTCTTTGACCACCATATGGCAAATGCAAGAAGATTCAAGTGAGGCACGCGGACTGACGCAAACGCTGCAGATGCCTTTTCTACAGCTCTAGCTTTGGATTATCCATTAGTGAACTTGCTTGTGTGAAAGCTGCTGGCATAGCTGTACTGCAGAAATATCAAGGGACTCAGGATCCTGAACACCGCAGACAAATGTGCTCAGAGATAAGAGACCAAAAAAGGAAGCTCTGATGTCAAGAAATCACGGTCAGGGAATGGAAATTGCCAGCAGAGGTGTGAGCAGAGCAGGAGTGCCTTATTTATCCACAAACTGCGGTGCTTTGTGCTCCGTGTTTGTGTATAGTGCAATAGTCCACTTGATGTGGCAAAGCAGGATCCCCTCTGCTCCCTAGCCCAAGTAGGAATCTCTCCGTTTCAAGTAAAGATTGGGAAGGGGAACGGGGGCTAGCCCCCTGCCTCTCCCAGAGCTCACTGCTTAAATCGATGGAGCTAGAATGTGGGGGGACATGGGGTAAGTGCCCCAACCACTGAGCTTTGGCATTCGGGGGCAGGTCGCTTCATGATTGTTTGCAAAATATTTGGAGAGGTCCGATTTCTGTTCCAGTGCAGACAAACCGGATTGTGAAATCTCCATGATTATTATTTGGCAAAACACGATTCTTCTTTGGCCAGGACTGCTCCCAGGTCAAAGCTTGCAGCCGTATATGGGGGGCAAAGAAGAGGCTCCACGCAGTTAGGAAGGAATCGCTGCCATGTATCTGGTTACTTTATACGCATCATGCAGACCCAAGCGTTGTCTGCATCGTGTTAGAGGGTGGGTAGCAATAATTACGAGGATCTGCCGAATATAATTACAGAGCTGGGGTGGTTTGCCACAGGTACAAATGGCACGTCCGCTGGGAATTTGGAGCCTTTGAATATCTACCCCCTAAAACCTCACTTAATGTCCTGCTCTCAAAATGCTGCTGCTCTTAATTTTCATGTTTTTCCTCCTTTTTATAGGATCGCTTATATTTTGTGATGGAATATGTGAATGGTGGGGACTTAATGTACCAGATTCAACAGGTTGGCAGATTTAAAGAGCCACATGCTGTGTAAGTTGAGTAACCAATCATAAGACTCACCCTTTGGGGAGGGGATTTGTGGGTCTGTGCCGTGTATTTGTGTCTTTAGGGTACGTGGCTCAGTGCTCCTGGTTTTGAGGTAGGAGATGTGTAGAACAAAAATGTGAGGACTGGAACAGCAGGAATGCTAAGATGAAATATTCCTGATCCAGCCCAACAATCCGAAGCAATTCCAGAGCTGGGGTTTTTTGGCCTGAAAAAGCACTAGGGAGTGCTTACAAATTGCTCTTTAATTAACTTTTTAGAGATTCTGTAAACAGGATAGATACCAACCTGCCCAAGATTTGCTTGCTGGGCCTGCTCTTGGCCTGAGAGCCACAGGGAGCTGCGGAACGTCCTACAGAGCGAGTCCATTTCAGAGAGACATGTCCCGGACCAGCCGTCTATCGTCCTGCTCTCGAACGCTGCATGCTCAGTCGCTGACTGGCTGGAACCCTCCCCTGGGGAATCCACACTAATGAATCTCATGGCTGTAAAGAGGCTCTAAAGCCACAGCTGCCCTTGGGGTTGATTTTAAACTGCAGCCCAAGATGCTACTGGAACGGCACTTCAGCGGGCTGATATCTCTGCATTTCTTTTGTCAGAACTGCAGGTCGCCCAGAAGTTCCTGGGTGAGCAGGAATTCCTGCACTTAGCCCTCTCCTAAACAGCCTGTTGCTCCCGCTACATGAGCTCACCCCGTGCGTCTGCCCCCACCAATGGAGTTTTTAAAGTCTGTGATTGCTAGTTGTGATCCTTTAAGGAGGAACAGAGCAGATGGATGCCACCCTCGGAGGAGATCGTGTGCCTTCTAGCAGGAATAGGCTGTGTTTACTGGGAGAGGTGTCTGATGTGCAGGCCCCGGGACAAGATTCTCCAAAATGGGTGCCAAGAGTTACATCCTAAGTCCTCCCCTTGGCTTGTAAATCAGTGGGCCGAGCATGCATCCCTTCCTGTTAACTCCAGTGGGAAGTGCATGACCACTTTACTTAGCCTAACTTCAGGCCCCCATTGGTTTTAAAACCTTGGCCCAAGATCATCATGTACAAAGAGATTTCATAGGCCTTATTTAAAAAGTCCTCCCTGCCCCTCTGTGTCCTCACGTTTCAGCAACCTGGCCCCCCGTTAGCCACATCTCCATTCAGAGATCTCTGTGTAGTGCATCTCTCTGGCTAACCAGCTGAGGTCACCTGGGGGCAGCACAAGATGCGGCCTCTGCAATCCTCTCCCTAGCTTGGAGGCCCCCAGTTTTCATCCATCGACTTATGCCACTGTACTGTGACATGATTGCACAGTGAAGGTGTCCCATGGAGTGGAACCAGCCTTTTCTGTTGGGGCAGGCTCTTGCCATGAACCATCTTGAGAGAGAGCCCCAGATTTGTGCTTTATGCTGCATCGGGCTCATGATTTAATGTGGTGTCATGCTGGTGAAAGGGGCCAGGCTGGAGCCCTGGAGACTCTCTGGGGGTACGTCTACACTGGAGCCTTAGGTCAACTTAAGGAAGGTTAAGTCGACCTACAGACCCCTGCGTCCACACTGGGCTCTTATTAAATAGACTTAAACGCTTCCTTAAGTCGACTTAATAACACCACCTCTTGCAGTCGACTTTAACGCTTAAGTCGACTTTATTAAGTTGACTTGAGCCAGTGTAGATGGGGGAAGCCCTTAAGTCAACCTAATTGGCCTCCGGGCCCCCTCCCAGGGCTACCCACAACACACCACTCCTCTGTCAACCTAGCACCTGCCAATGTGGATGCAGGCGGTCAACAGGAGTGTTCATTGTGGACTCTAAGTCGACTTAACAGAGCCTCCAGTGTAGACATACCATAGAAATCTTAGGTTTAATAGAGCACAGGCTGCAGGAACGGAAGCTTCCCCTCGCATCACCAAGTAAATGTGTCTCAATCCTGTCCCAAGACATACAAGAGGAACATTCAGTCTTTGGGACTTCACTGGGACTGCCAACCAGGAGCTGCGTGCTGGCTTTGGCTCCTGTTTGCTATAATCTGGGCTGACGGTAACAGAATGTTTTACAAGACCCTCCAAATGCCCTTTTTTAAAAATCAACCTCTACAGATACAGGCTGGATCTAAAGCAGCGTCCTTTTGAAAGGAAGCTCTGTAGCTCTGCACAATTCTCTGAGGCACAGAATATTCTTTAAAGAAAACAGCGGTAATGTGTGCTATCTTCTTGGCCTTCCTAGGATGACATGTAACTTTGTGTGTCATGTTCAATCAGCCACAATGGCGAACAGTCATAGATCTTGCCTCTTTTTTAAACACTGAGAATATACCTAATCAGAAGTGACAGCCCCACGCTAGCCCACAGCACCCCACTTGTGTTATTACCCGATGTATAGAAGAGGGCAAGCGTTGTCACTCTTCTGTGATACTTCTCCAGGGTTTTTGCATTGCAAGTGCCTTTCTCTTTTGGTGATGTATGCCCACTGTGCTTCATTCTGTGTAATTAGATTTGAAAGCTTTTCATTTTAATTTATCTGCTTTAATTATCAGAGTCTTCCTGTTAAATCTTTAATTTCAGATTCTATGCAGCAGAAATTGCTATTGGCCTGTTCTTTCTACAAAGCAAAGGCATCATTTATCGGTAGGTGAGCATATTCTCCTCTTCTTCCCTTCTCAAAGAACTGCTGTGTAAATCGGAGCCTGTATTTTACAGTGACTGGACTTTGTGCTTAGGGTTCAAGAAATCTTGGGGGGAGGGGAGTTGGGTTTTTTTTGGTTTTGGTGAGCTTGGTGACATAGTAGTGAACACAGCGATCCGGGGACAGGTCGGTGACCCAGGGTTGAACACAGCGATCCGGGGTCGGTGACGAAGAGTTGAACACAGCGATCCGGGGGCAAGTCGGTGACCCAGGGTTAAACACAGCGATCCAGGGGCAAATCGGTGACCCAGGGTTGAACACAGCGCTCCGGGGACTACGGTTCATTCCAGGGTCCTGGAGCACAGTTTGGCAGCTGTCCATTGAGTAGACATTCATTACATGAAGCTGGAGGTCTGCTAATCCCATTGCGTTATGAGAGCCCGATTGTTTCTTACCCCAGTTCTGTAGGGATGGGAGTTCAGAACAGTGGCTTTGAGTCGTCTCTGGCCTCCCTGATTTACATTTCTCTTTGGCCAGCACAGCTCATGGCTGGGGAAGGGGTGGCTCAATTGTGAGATGTGGAATTTACTGGGAAGCTTTGTTTTCTCCTCTTTGAGACTAAAAGTACGTGGGCCAAAACCGGTTTGTGGTGAGACTTGCAGTGGGACGCTGGCCCTTATGGGTCCATTGTTGGCAATAGGAGTCGCCTCATCCTAGATTAGCGAGATCAACGGTTCTCAACCTTTGGCAGGTCCCAACTCACTTGGTGGCATATCGCGACCTTACAGGACGCACCAGCGCAAGCCACCCCCCGGCCAAGTCCAGCCATCTCCCTGGCTCTCTGCGACACACTTACCACTGTGTCCCGACACAGTGATTGAGAACCACGGAGCTACATTGCTGGCAGACCTGGGCCAGCTCCTGGAGGATTCTGGTTAAGTCCTGACACTAATGCGGCCGCTTTTTCGTGTGCTGGCGTATCCGCAAGGCCAAGATAAAGCAGCACATCCTTAATGAATGTCAGATGTCATTCACTGCCCAGCGATGGAGAGCACCGACTACCCTGGTGTAGTCATGAGTTACTCAACGCTCTACTCCAAAGATGAAAAGCGGGGAGAACTTGACAGGAGGGACGTTTTTTGCCATTGGCTGTTGTAGAAAGACACTCTAAGTTCACTGATACTTTCTGCCTCTTTTCTCTATAAAGCTGAACTGCAGCCTTGTGTTTATTGGTCCTTGGCCAACTGGAATTTTGTTGCCATAGTTAATGAAGTCCCCCAAAATATACGAGTCTGTAAACTGCACTTTCACTTCATTGACCAAAGGTTAGTTTGTCAAACTGAGGAGGAGTTTCAAGTATAATTTTGCATATGAAATGATCTTGGCTCCAAATACCTTACTATAATTTCTCCATGAAGTGTGTTACACGACTGAATGTTGAGTTGCCCATCCCAAACCTTATATTCTTCCCTGGATGTCCCTTTCCACGTAACTACATAATTAACAGAGTCTCACTCCTCGTCTCCCCATCACTCTGTGCTCCCCACACGGTTCTGTGATTACACCAAGGAAACTGGGTCGTGGCATCTTTCTTCCCTTCCGAGCTGAACCATGATACAGGTTTCAGGTTACTGGGGCATTTGTAGTTCAGCTCTTCCCAGTAATTCCAGCGCATTCGTTCACAGTCAGAGGAGAGATGAAACTTGGTAAGTGCCAGAGGCTCTGCCACTCTGACTCAAGTTAATGGACCAAAAGCATGCATGATGAGGTGCTCTGGTGAAGACCAGCTGGCTGCTGGGTGGGGAGCCAAAGAGGGAAAGAAGTTGAGATATAGCGACTAAAATATTAGCTGCAGGGAAATTCAGGAAGGGCAAAGTGTTTATTTCCACCTTAACTAATGGTTACTTTGCAGCCAGATGACTTCCTTTTCCAGTAGCCCCTATTGTAGCTCATGTAAGAGGAGAATATGGGTAACTTGAATTAGACTAGATGATTTGGAGCATAAGGCAGAGGTTTTGTACCAACCGACCCCTTTACAGAAACTCATGTGATCACCTTTCGTTTGAACTACACTAGTTTTCCTGGTGGGAGGCTCTGGGATAGATTTTCAACTGGTCTAAATCTCCATAGTGCTAGGAAATCAATGGAGCTATACCCGTTTACATTCGATGAGAATCTGGTCCTGTCTACCAAGCCGGTTAACGTTTAACTTCATGATGTGCCCTCAATTTCAGCTCTAGGGTGCATGGTTTGCATCCTGCTCCATTGCCCAGTTAAAGAGATTTCCAGGCTTGGGCATAGCTTCATAAACCTGGCTGGCAGCTGCCTCAGTGTTCATAGTCTGCCCCAGGACCGATAAACCGCTAGGTTACCTGCGTGGTGGCTTTGCTGTAGCCCTTGGGCAGAGGTCCAGCACTTACAGCCTTATCCCAAATGGAGACCTTTGAGCATTGTGTTACTGTACAGGAGAAAAATAAGACAGTAATAATACAGCCCACAGAGCTGCCTGGGAATGATATGGGGAGCTACTTATAAACAAGACATGAAACACTGAGCATTCACTGACAGACTGGCTTCCATTGTCTTTAGTTCTCCTGACTGGCCCATGTAACTCACTGGCCGCATTTTGGCCAAAACTGGAGGACTGACCCAGGGATCTCCAGAGCTGAAAACACGAGCTGGAGCCAGGCCCTTGAGCTGTGAGGTGTAGCAGGCCCTGCGCCTGGCGCACAGGCCTTTTCTAGAAAAGAAGTTCAGATAATGCTAGAACCTTTTCTGACTTGTCCTCGTCTGCCATTGGGTTACATGTGAATCCCAAAGACATTTTGAGATACATCAGAATTGAGGAGGAAAAATGGTCTAGTAAGTCAAGTTCCGTGCTGGTGCCAACGTATTCAGTACAGTATATTTACCAGTGTATTGTCCAGCCTGGGGTTTATGTGGAATAAATATTTTTAAAAACCCAGCCCTGGTATGCCCAGATTACGTTCCTAATTCTTCTCCCCAGCCAGGACATCTTCCTACAGAAGCATGTATGTGGGAGAAAGCCTTTTGCATGAATGAGCCTGGATGCAGGAAGTCAGTTGGCTTTCTTTGCAGCATCCTTTCAGTTTTCCCCATTTGTGTAACAGTTATTTAACTTTCCTGCTGTAGAGACCTAAAGCTTGACAACGTGATGCTAGATAACGAAGGGCACATAAAGATCGCAGACTTCGGCATGTGTAAGGAGAACATCTGGGATGGAGCAACAACCAAGACCTTCTGTGGCACTCCTGACTACATTGCACCCGAGGTGAGAGAATGAGATGCTCAGTAGAGGCTCGTAGGAGATGGGTTTTGAAGACTTCTAAGGATAAAAGTATGGTATGGAAATGTGCTTCGTAAAGCACCTTTCACTTCTGTGACCAGGGTTTGAATAGATGCAGGCAGAGAAAACACAGTAGCTTCAGTGGCTTTTGAATAGCTATTGTCAGAAACCCTCTGCTGATAATTGTCAGCGTTTCCTTCAGATGCCTACGCCTGTATATACAGCTTGAGTTTATCATCCAGAAAGAAGGGAGATCCCTTTGGGGCTGGGTGGAGACTGCACACAAAGCGAAACGTGCACTACAGCTAATTGGGAAGCTTCCATTGCAACAGAAAAAGCAGTTTCTACCAAACTGAAAATTTGGGGGGAAAGTTTGGATTTTGCAAAAAAATGAAAAATTGATTTTTTTCCCCCATCTGGAAAATCAAAATGAAATGTTTCATTCAGTGTTGGTTTGATCTGAATTGGAATAGTTCATATTTTTTTTTAGTTTAAAATACATTCAACAAAATATAAGCCACGCTTTTCTGTTGTGACACATTTCCTTATGGGATTTGTAGTTTTGGCCCCTGTGTTCTCCAGAAGGTGGGGTCCCAATAGAACTACATCTCCCATTATGCAATGTGCTGATTTCATTCTCATCAAGCTATGTGGTGCATAATGGAAATCACATGACACTGGATACATGGTGTGAATGTAATCTGGGCCATAGGTAAAAATGGGGACATTGAGCTCCCAAACTGCAGCTCCCGTAAGGCAATGTGCCACCATAAGAAAATACAGTTCAGTGTTGAAATGACTCAGAACAAAGTATTTTTATGTCATTTCAAGAAACTGAAATAAAACATTTTTTGACTTCAGGAAAGTCTAAATGTTTTGCTTTGATCAAAAATGTGTCAGCACTTCCAAATCAATTTTTTTTCAAATTTCCAGAAAAATTTCATCTTTCCATCACGTATCAGGATGAATGCAAATGAGAATTTCCTGCAGGAAAGAAATTCTGAATTTTGCTCAGCTCCAATGGGTGCGGCCAAGGCTGTACTGAATGTTCATTCATTTAATTGTTTCTGTTGTCAGCTTCTTCTCCCACTGACCTCAGCAAGAGCAATTAGACACCATTGTTATATCTGCCTGCCAGAAGGAAGGAAACAAATGGCTTGTCAGTCAAGACTAATGTCTGAGCCTCCATCCACCCACTTCCTTCCTGATTCTCTCCATTCTCTGATCGTGTCCTCTTCCCTGCTTCCAGCTGCTGGATGCTAGAAAGAGGGAGAGGAAAGGCAGCAAGGAGAGACCTTTACTGCAAAGACCCCATGGCCCTGTTTACAACTGCACAGAGCTCCGGTTAGGCAGGAGGGAACCAACAGAAAGAGTCTCTCCTGCTCCCTCAAACCTCCTTCTCCAGGGCTTGGCGAGGGCCGTTGGCTCTGAATCAGTCCTGTTCCTCTAGACACAGAGGGCTATTGCCACTCCAGCTCGCTGGGTGTCCATGCCTGCCTGGCAGGTGGCTTTCGTGCTCCTTTCCTGGTGACGCCACTCTGCAGACGCCAGAGCCCCTGGCTAAGCTGTGTTCTCTCTCTTTCCAGAGGCTCTGTGTTTCTGGCTTAGGGATCAGTACAGTTTCTCCCTCTCCTCCCTGGCCACACAGGTGTGTTCCCTGCCACAGTCATCCCTCTGTCCCAGTGAAAGGTGGTGTCTAGTGGAGTCACCCATGCTGGGGTTGTGGGCACTAACTTGCCTACCAGTGTGGTCTGGATCTCTCTGCCCCCCTTCGACAGCACTCCAGGCACTCTCTTCCCTCTCACTGGGGCAGCAGGGTTCCTCTGACTCTAGGGCCTCCGCTTCTCCATCTTCCCCGCCTCACAGACGCTATGCTGCTGGGAGCTGGAGGCAGGGTTACTCTGTCTCCAGGCCTTTCTCCTCTCCTTGGACCATCTTTGTGGGGACCTATCTCCGCCCTGATTCCATCGCAATTTTGCCTGTGTACATGTAAGCGAGATCCCTGTTCCCATGTGCAAATCTTCCGTGGAGAGCCCTGTCGCCGTCTTCCCAGCCCTGGGGACGTGGGACCTACCCATTCATTCACAGCTCAGAGCCAGTAGTCTGTCACAGCAACATGTAGATTGCTAGTTCAAGACTGCCTGATACCTTCTAACTGAATGTGCTCCTGTCAGGAAGGCAGGTGCCCTTTCCTAATTACTCCCCTCAGTTTGGCCTGGGAATTCCTGCCTTCCCCAGGCACTTCTCCTTCTACAAGTGCTCTCTGAAAGCAATACCCTCCCCCTTCTTGTTATGGGACCGCTTTGAGCAGCCTCTAGGGAGGGGGCATTCATGATCTCCCAGTCTTTGGATCTACACCCACCATCTCAGGAAGCTTATTGCATTTTCTCTGTCTACCCAGCCCATTGGTGCTACCTTGCAGCCACCTCTCTGGGGCTATGTCTACACTTGAAAAATTAAGTCAACTTTATAAAGTTGACTTAATAAGGTCGACTTTAAGTTGACTTAAAATGGACCTTATTAAGTCGACTTAACAGAAGTGGACTTAACTTTTCAAGTGGAGATGTGACCCCTTTTCAACCTCAAGTCAACTTAACATTTTAAGTTGAGTTAAAAAGGTCCACCTAGGCACTACTCTGTGTCTCCACTGGCTTAAGTCGACTTAATAAAGGGTTAGGGTTAGGGTTAATAAAGTCGACTTAAGCGCTAGTTCGAATTAAAATGAGGTGTTATTAATTCGAACTAACTTTTCCTTAATTTGACTTAAGGAGCATCTTAAATCGAATTAAGGAAAGCCCAGTGTAAACACGGAGTAAATTAAGTCGACTTAATTTTGTAAGTGTAGATGCACCTTGGGTGACAGCTTTCTTTGTCCTGCCCCCTTCCATCAGCTGGATCTTGTCTGTCGATTTTGGCTGTACTCCCAGAAATGTTGAGTCCTCACTGCCAATCTTTCCCTTGTGGGGAATCCCGGCATTGGGTTTTCCTTCCTGGATGATGATGTCATTTCTGTCCCACTGGCCCCGTTAGTGCGGAAATCAAGAGTCAAAGATCTTTGCCCTCTTGGATCATGGCTTTCTCATGATTGGACAGAGCTCCATCACTCTCCCTCTCCTGGGACTTCTCACTGGAGCTCACATTTAGAACAGACTGGCCTCAGTCTGTTTCTGAAAGCTGCAAGGTGGTCCCATCCTCATCTTCATTTGGCCTCACCTATTGGAGTTGCCCTACTTTACTAATTCTTGGCTGTGCATTAGGGCTTCCAGGACTGCTGCAAGCTAAACTCCCTCCGTCAGCTCACAGCTTGCAACACCCATGCTTGTTACTGCATTGGATGGGAGAAGAGGGACGTCCGGCAGGGGAAGACTACTCGCCAGTAGGTCCCCTGGCTGGCGTCGGCCCTTCTCCCATCCCTGATGAAGGGTTACATGCAGTGTTTGCTCATTGTCTTTGTACCGGAAGTCTCTGGTTGGAATGTCAGTGGGTGGGCAGATTGTCACTTGTACACGGGCCTTACCTGGGGGATCAGCTGCTTCATTGCTTCTAGTAGGTGGTGCTGGAGCACTCTAATTGCTATTTTTGGGTAGGATTGGAGAAGAGAGAAGTATGACAAATGGAATTTTACCAGTGAGTAATATTCCCTTACTAAAACAATCCTGAGAAATCCCCGTCACGTTACACGCAATGAAAGGCTGCAGGTGTGTTCTGAAGCAACTTCATAGCAATAGCTGCAAACTGTTTGGCATCTCAACACTTGTGGCAGTTTATTGTTTTAACAACTGCTGGCCTTGTGTGTGACAAATTATGCCTAAAGCACCGCCTGGGGGCGTCTGCCATTTATTTAAGGTAGCCAACGTAGCTTTTGCTCATAAATACCTGTTCTCTTAAAAAAACCAAAAGCCTTCTTACATTCTGCCTGAAATATTAGTATTTATCTCTCGAAACATTTTGAGGAAATAAATCTCCGTCAGATATATTTCAGATTATGTCCCAGTACTCTAAATTGCTGTCTGTTTCATCCTAGTCACGGACACATTTAATTACTAGCCCAACTGTGTATTGTGTACCCTCGTTTTATTAAGAGTGTCTCGTTGGAACCTAGCTCTATTGCTGTGAGTGATTAATACTCCTGCAAAGCTGGACAGATTAGCATATCCTTTGGTAGTCAACTGATTGTTATCACTTAAATACTTATTTTCTTTGCTTTAATTTGGTTTTTTTCCCTAATAGAAAAGCAGAGAATGGGAAATTAGGATGCAAATTGGTAATGGATTCAGGACTAATATTCTGGCCTACCCCCTTGATAGTGCTCTTTACCTGTCGATCTCAAGGAAGTCACTAAATTGTTCCCCATTTCCTCAATGGGAAAACTAGGCACAGACCCTTGGACAAAGTCCCACAGCTGTTCTGTAATAGAGATACGCTTAGAACCCAGGTCTCCTCAATTCTAGTCCAGTTCCTGCTCCTCTGGGCTGGGCTGCTTCCCACTGAGAAGCTGAAAATGTTTGACACTAGCGTGGCCTCAAGTTAGAAACATTCTTTCTTGGCCCATTGGCTGGGACTCAGTTAGCAGGTACCTGGCGCTGAAGGGACTGGAGTGACACCAGTCGTCCCATTTCCTGCGAAGAGAGAATGCTCGTTAGTGGTCGGTTTTGCTGGTGTTCGATTTAAGGAGATTGGTTCCTGCAAGGTTTCTATGGTTGTTCTACTTAATGTTCTCTTTACTCTTAGAGGACATGGGTATGAGGAGCTCACACCCGAATTTCCCAGGGCACTAACAGCTCACCAAAAACAGGTGACAGGAACATGGAGTGGACTTGAAGTCAAGGAAGCTCAGAGCTGAAGCTCAGCATCTGCTCGTAGTAGTGCTCCAACACCGATGTGCAAAGGAACAGGCCCCGATTCAGCAAGATACCATGACCACAGTGCCCATGTGTATATAGTCAGGCATGTGTGTAAATGTTTTGCTGACCCCTGTGAGGTCAAGGACAGACTATCAGCTCTGATTTTTAAACTTCAATGAATTTCTTTGCTTTTGTAAGTTGAAGGGAGTCTGCTAAGAGGCCACTCCTGAGGGCTGTGATTTAAAGACTGAAAACATATTATTTTCCTGAGTGGGACAGTTATAGATCATGCTAAGAGTCTATAAGGAGACTCCGTGTAGTAGACCAGAGCGGTAACTTTGGAGCTGTTCTGGACAAGTAGGCGGACTGGTCATGTATTATTTATCTAAACTCTGGTCCATAAGACTCTTGTATGTAGCCTGCTCCCTCTCAAATTTTCCAAATTTATCAGAAGAGATGCACCATGTTGTCACCATGGCTGTGACTGAATGTAAGTGATTGTTTGCATTAGGGAAGATTGACAGAGTAATCTGAAAAATAACCAGTTGCCTTTTGCTCTTTGGGGTGGTTGCTTTCTGAGGGAAGAAGAGGAGGAGGGGGAATGTGCCAGAGTTTTCTCTTTATGTAGGAGAGAGATGGGACCCATGTGGGCTCGGAAGTCTGCCTGTGTGGATCAGATTGTTGGATCGGGGCCTCAGTCAAATGTGGGGGTGGGGAGGTGGGAATAGAAAGAAAAACCTCATGGAGATGGTCTGAATCACTGTGTTTATTTTACTGTGATTAGCATGTGATTTGCATTCATATTTGAATATCTGAATCTGTTCAGAATAGAATTCCGTAATTAGGATGAATAAATTGTGTAATTGTTTTGCGTTACGTGACAGATGGCACAGCCTGAGGCCTGTCAAACTCTGTATGCCGAAACGAAGCCCATCACCAACAATTAAGCAAATAAACCGGGGCGTGAAAGCGCCCTTCAGAACACAGATTTGCTCTCTGCAGAAGCCAGGTTCCTTTGATTCAGGTTTTCACCCTAGGGATAACTTTGGATGTGCATGCATACAGCTGCTTCTTTCCCGGTTCCTCTTTGGTCATTTGTACTAGAGACTGGAGTGACCTTGTCTGAAAATGGGAAAATGAAATGCCAGAAACAGGTTCACGCACAGACTCACCTGTATGCACAGTCGTCTGCCATTCAGACAGAAGTGACTGAGTAACTTGGGAGAGCAACCAGGTTCCTCCTTCCCTCTCAGGAGGGCTGGTGGCAGGAATAGTTTCTTTCCTTAAACGGCTGGGAAATCAAAACACATGTGAGTAGCACCACAGGTGGGCTGGAAATGTCACTGTAGTGCAGTAGGTTGTACATGAGCTTTTTTCAGATAAAGACGTATAGTGTTTCCATATTCTGTGTTGGCGTGCCCGGCGTTCCCTCCCCTCTCAGTGAGGTAATCTGTTAATTTGGGGCTCCATTCCACAAGAGTGTTCTGACCCTGGTCCAGCAAAGCCCAAAGCCTGGGCGTAAATTCAACTATGTGAGCAATCCCATTGACTGTAATAGGCTGGGCCCTTAGACAGTTGGCAATCTTGAAACAAGCCTGCAGACTGCTCATGACTGTACAGATTGCTAACGGTCTGAATGCTGCGCAGAGACACTGAATTCTCGAAACAGTCTTTGATCCATCCTAATGCAAGAGTACTCCCAGTAATCTGTCTGTATGTTTAAATCATAAACTGGGGCCTCTAACTGCCTGTATTTTGGAGGAATGTGAAACGGAGAAGGGGGAGTGGAAGTTTCTCATAGCCAGGTTGGTTTTTCTTCACTGAACAGCTTCATTATCTAAGCGGAGTTTCTCTGGAAACAGAATTGTAACTTAAACCTTGCAATGCACTGGAATAATTTGGAGCTTTCAATTTATTTCACTGGAAGGAGAGCTTCTTTGTGCCAGACATCACTCCAGTAGTTCCTTTCAATTGTACTCTACCCAGACTGATGGCTACTCATGATGTAGGAAGCTTTAAACCAAGCTATGTGCAAAGCTGGCAAACGTTCTTGCTGATTTCCTTACAAAGCTGTATAAACTGCCATTTCACAGCCACAAGTTTTCAGTTTTTCACCCAAAAAGGCATGCAAAAAAGGTTTAGCTTCATGTTTTGAAGCAAGATATTGACCCTTATTCCAATGAAATTTTGTCTCTCGAAATTTCAAATATGTAGTGGCTTTCCATTGGAAATTGTATTAGTATCTCTATTGTAACTCCAAAATACTCAGATTTGTAAGCAAATGTGATGCTGCACAGTAGTAGGGGCTTTTCATTTTCTTTACTTTCTTTTCTGGATGTTTTGAGCTGTTTTCTTGAAATAAAAAATGCAATCTCATAGCTCTACATGTTGAGATTTTTAATGACTAATATTTCATAAGCCCTTTTAAAAAAATATACTTCTCCTGAACATAGCTAGAGAGCCAAATTCTGTGCTGTTACACAAAAGTAGCTGTAGAGAAGTTAGTGGAACTAACCCAATTTTACACCAGCGTGAAGGAGAATAGAATTTGGCCTACCATTTCCAATTGAACCCATGTATCTGAAGTGATGACTCTGGGGGGGCAGGGGAACCCTACAGTTGGGATCTAACCTGCTCACCCGAATGGACCATATTATTGTTCTGTCTTGTCACATATTGATTTTTCAGGCAATCAGTGTACCTGGCTTCCGAGGGTTGAGATTCAGAACAGGCAGTATTTTAGACACAACGTGTTCTGTATTTTAAAAAATCCATGGTGGCAGGAAAACCAGAGGGATGACATCAGGACAAACAAAACATCTATGTGATGTGTGGTGCGGTGGCCTGGCTTTCAAAGCTGCGGAACGCCTGCCGATATGGTCTTATTTCAATGGCAGCTGCAGGCGTTCATCGCGTCTGAAAATCCGACCACAAATAAATATCCCTGTCCTTCTGACCTGGACTGAGGCGTGGAATTATTTTGCATTGTGCCAACAAGCTAATAATTGAAGTGTTGTAACCCTGCTGGTTTGTTGTTTTTAGATAATTGCTTATCAGCCCTATGGGAAGTCGGTGGATTGGTGGGCGTTCGGAGTTCTGCTCTATGAAATGTTAGCTGGCCAGGTAATTGAATTTTAATTGCTTCCCATGGGATTTTGTTCAATTCCATTGTGAGCGGCTGTTGAAGAACCATTTGTTTTGTTACTGATGAGTGGGGTGCTGGGGATCAAGAGTTGTGGATCCCAGCCAGGGGGAGAAGCAAGCCAGCCACCTGCTGTCATCAGATCTGCAGTCTGCAGAGCTGAACGAGGCAGTCATGAAGCACCCAGAGAAATGAAAGGGACAGGCGGTGGGTGGCTGACTTCCTACCTGAAGATCATAGGCATAAATGTTATTCCAAAAACAAGGCTGTGCAACTTACCCCATCTTCTTTCTCTCTCTCTCCCGCCTTCCTCTGCAGGCGCCCTTTGAAGGGGAAGATGAAGATGAACTTTTCCAGTCCATCATGGAGCACAATGTAGCTTATCCCAAATCCATGTCCAAGGAGGCTGTGGCAATCTGCAAAGGGGTAAGAGGCAGATTTTGCCTTCTGGGTGGGGCAGAGAATGGATGGCTTGGGTTCTGGCGCATCTGCATGTCTAATTTGGGGTGCACGCCCTACCACTGCAGCTGTACACTGTGTATCTGCACGTACACCTAGCTAATAGGGGTCGTTCGGGAGCAACTTGTGCGCACAGGTTCCCATTACTGGGCCCAATACAGGGGTTAATGGACTTGGTAGGGGAGTAACTGGGTGGAATTCCTTGGTCTGTGTTATTCAGGAAGTCAGACTAGATGATCTGGTCACCCTCAAGTCTGAATCTAAGGTCAAGTGCACATGCAAATTAGCTGGAAAATGGCGCATCCTGTTTACGACTCCCTCAGACCGCTGGAGATTTGCATCCCAAAAGGTCCCTGCGGCCACGCTACGTAAGAAAACTGTCCCAAACGTCTCTTCATCTGAGGTGAAGGACCTCGCCATTGACGTCAGTGAGCACGTGGCTCTTGATTTCCGTGGGGACCGGTGCCCACGCTGAACGTGAGACCATAAACCAAGAGCTAAGGGATCTAGTGGCTCACAGGTGGAATTAGGCAGTGCTTCAGAGTAGGGTCCAGTAGCCAGCCATCATGAATGCCTGCAGTGGAGATCATGCCACCTTGGCTTGTATCTTCCAGTTCACCCCTCACACCTCTCCAGGATGAAGCCCATGTGACTTCGTGCACCCTGTGTATGTATTTTGCAGGATCAAGGCCTAATTTGACATCATAAAATGGCTTTTTAAATGAGACTCTGTATGGGGCAGTGTACTGACCCAGGACCCAGCCTTGCAAAGACTTATGTCTAACTTTATTTGGGCCCTAAGTGAGAAAAGCAGATGAGAGTCTTGATGTGGATGTTTTATTATTCAGGTTTGACGCCCTCCTGAGTCAGCCAGAGCTCCTCTCATCCAAGCTCTCTTACCATTAGATTTTTGTGGAGGGGGCTTGGTGTATGTTTGAAAACTTTTTAGTTTTGAGTCATTTTAAAAATGCGAATCTCTCTGTAACTGAGCAAGTGGCATTTGCACCTGCTCATGGAGAATGACACGACTCAGAATTAACGTCGCTGCCGGAGCATTGCATAGTCCCCTTTTCGACTGCAGCAGGACTTGGAGCTTATTCTACAAATGGGTGTCCTGGCTCTTTGGAGGGGAGAAGTCGAAGTGTTCCAGGTTTTAAGTGAGTCATAGGGAAGCGACTGTTTTCCGGGTCACTTGGCAGTTGGTATTGGTAAAAAGTAGTAGTAAAGTTAGAAGCCATCATATTAACCTGAGTGGGAATTTCTGCCCACTTCCTGCTTTTTAGGAAGGGGAAGAGAAAGCTGTTTCTGCAAGTCTGGCAGAAATGTAGAGAGGAAGATGTTTTCTGGTGTCATGCTAAACTTCATTATCACCACAGTGCTCCAGGGAGTAACGCTGGCATGTGATTAGAGATTGGAGCAGTGATAAATCTAGCTGTCTGCTTTATTTTCTGTCGCATCAGTCAAAACCTGAATGCTGCAAATCGACAAGAAGAGACCATGATGAAAACATCTGCTGGATATAGCTGTAATGGCTTTTCACTTCTGGCAAATATGAGGCTTCATGGAAGGAAATGTAACTGTGCATATATGTCCAGTCTCCTTTGTAAATGCTTTGGTTTGGGGTATGTTATGTAGACAACAAGGTGGTGGTTCAATACATATATTTTTCTGAACTAAAAAGATACAAGAGACATTACGTTTTTCTCCCTTTGTTCCCCCCGCCCCCATCGTGCCCAAAAAAGAAACTTGACTGCAATTTTAAGTAGCCTCCGTAAGCTAAAAGGAAAGCCGTTTTCCAGACACATTACAGGGGGACGGGGATCTTCCAGTAAACGAGCATCTGAGGCTTGCTCTTTGTTTTGGGCAGTCATGTGTTTTCCAGGAAAACGTTTTGGTAGCTAACATAAAAAGCAGCCCAGTATCAATCCAGGGGAAAAGGCAATTGGAAAAAGCTCTGCATGTAAACGTGAAGAGTTTTGTATATCACGG
>ML685786.1:1885419-1929187 GCA_007922175.1 Pelusios castaneus | reverse complement strand
GTAAACGTGAAGAGTTTTGTATATCACGGCCATGCTGTCCAGGAACAATTGAAGTGTGGGGGGGGGGGGGTATTTGTCCGTATGCAATTTTCTTCCTATGTGCTGGTGCTGGCCGTTATTTAGTGTGGTTTTAGGTGTTGCATTGGGCAGCCAGAAGATGCAAAGCAAGCTGACGCAGAAGGCCTGGAACTGCGTGAGCCAAATGATAAATGTTCATCAAAGGTGCACTCACGGGGCAACAAATGGGATATTTAATCAGAATCTGTGGCTTTTACTCTAGGTTAAATGCTACTTACTAGATCAAATGTGGTAGTGCTATCTCTGTAGATCTGGGCAAAGGTGTGTGTGTGAGAGTGAGTGAGAAATCTGAGTTGTTTTAGCATGGGGAAAGGAAATGGAGAGGCAGACATGGTAACTATTGGGCATGTTGTGCATATCTTTCTTTGTGCAATCCATTCATGGGAAAGAGACGAGAAATGCTGATTCAGCTATCAAAAGCCAGCACTCTCCCTGGGCCGGCTCCTGCCATCAGCACTGTACCCTAGATGAAATGACAGGCTAGTCATCTATCCAGGCTCCCTGGCATGTGACAACTAAAAGTACATTCCAGCTCTTTTTGAGGGGCACATTCTTGTTTGTGACTGAAGTAGGTTTCTGAATGCTACTGTTTAATGGATCACGTGTGCACTGGCATAAATATAAACTGTTTTCTTCCTACAGAGAGACTTTTGAATGTGCCTAAACAAAGTCTCTGTTTCCAGGTGACCAGATTGCTTGTGAAAACAGGGTCTCCTTTCAGTCTCTGTTGGTAGGAAAGGCAGGAAATTTCAAGGTGCTCTCAGTAAAATCTATGGGTATTTGGAATGGTGTTTTCAATGGGTAAGACAGATGCCTGGGGGAGGAAAAGATCATAACATGTAACTTGCATGTTCTTTAGGGTCATTTCAGCAATACAATAGATACATCAAGCTATTCCACATCCCACGGGCCCCAGGATCTACTGGTGACACAGATATTGAAGTAACAGGTAGCTCACATTTCCAGGGGAATCTTTGTTTTGAGGAAAGGTTAAAAAGCTGATCAGGGTTTGGGCATTTGGGGTTTTTCTCTTTGGGGATTTTAAAGTGTTTTAACATCTGTTTTAAGTGACCTTGCTAATAGGAGAAGATTGCCGGGTCGGACGTGGCCTCCAGGGGAGATGCATATGCCATGCTCTGGTGACACACTGAATGCCCTGGCGGACCACCCAATGCCAGCCCGAGAAGTGACATGCAAGCACTGTTTGCAGCATTCTAGATATGGTCAAAATATTCCAAATTTTGAACTCTCAATGACATTTTTGTCCAAAAAAAAATCAAATTTTGATGGGGAAATTCTTGAAAAAAATGACTGGGCTTTTCAGTCAGCTCTACTATAATCTGTTTGTGCCTAATGCTGCCTTTGTTTTCTTTTATGGTTGAGGATTCAGCTGCATTTGTATTGTCCCAGCTACAGGGATAAAAGTTATGCGCCCATGTTCAAACCAGGGGAATCTGGGAAATGGAGAGATCATGGCTTTCAGCTGCTAGGGCCTGTGGTTTTCTTAAAGTGAATTCCAAAGGGGCAGCCGTGTTTGTTTGCTATCCTAGACTAAGAAGGAGTCCTGGGGCACTTTTACAGACTAACACATTTATTTATCACGTCAGCTTTCATGGGAGAAAGCTTCAAAGCGTCTGACAAAGTGGGATTTTCTCCCACAAAAGCTCATGCGATAAATAGAATCATAGAACAATAGGGCTGGAAGGGACCCCACGAGGTCATCTAGTCCAACCCCCTGCTAAAAGCAGGACCACTCCCCCTAAATCACCCCAGCCAGGGTTTTGTCTAACCGGGCCTTAAATATCTCCAAAGGCAGAGATTCCACCACCTCCCCAGGTAGCCCATTCCAATGCTTCACCACCTCCTAGTGAGAAAGTTTTTCCTAATATCCAACCTTGACCTCCCCAGCTGTAATTTGAAACCATTGCTCCTTGTTCTGTCCTCTGTTACCATCGAGAACAGCCTAGCTCCCTCCTCTTTGGAGCATCCCTTCACGTAGTTGAAGGTTGCTATCAAATCTCCCCTCAGTCTTCTCTTCTGTAGACTAAATAAGCCTAGTTCCTTCAGTCTCTCCTCGTAAATCATGTGCCCCAGCCCCCTAATCATTTTTGTTGCCCTCCGCTGGACTCTTTCTAATTTGTTAGTCTTTAAAAGTGCCACAGGCTCCTTGTTTCTTTACTAGAGGTTTCCCATCTGTTTATTGTCTCTCGGGATGATGATATTAGAAGTGCCCTATGGAGATAATAAAGAGGCAATGAACATACATTGGAGAGACACAAACCCAGATTTCATCACTGGATACCCTGACGCACAAGAACGCTCCATGCTAATCTCCATGTTAGTGACATGTCTAGTACATGCGATGAAGTCAATATGTTGCATGAATGTCATGTGATCCAAACACTGAATTTAGAAAGGGGTCTAGATCTGGTCAAATATTTCTACCTCCCAGTGCGGGGTGTTCTGGTTTAAACAAAGCCCTCAAATATGTAGCTCCCTTTGCATCTTCATTGGCTAATCCTTCTCTGACTTGAGATGTTAAGGCCCAGCTCAGCAGAACCCTCAGGCACCTGTTCAAAGACTTCGCTGCATTAGGACCTGAATCAGTAGAAAGTGATCATCTTCAAAATAAGAAACGATGTTCTTCCCAGACTACATCATTGTTATTTGAATTAGCTCTTGAAATGTACCATTGGCCTGGAATAGCCGTTGGTCAGGCACAGTCCTCTTCATTTTCAGTGATGTGTTTTATTCACAGCATTAGTGTGGGGCTTAAACAAACTCCTATTTCATCCAGCAATGCAATGTGATTCTCTTCAGTAAATCAGGAGACTCAGCCAGTAGGCTTCGTGGGCTTCTATATAGCCATAGTGGATGGTACCTTCCTGCTAACATGAATAAAAGCACAAGAAACTGGAAGATTTAATTTCTGGCCTCATGCATCAAAAATACAAAAGAATAACTGCATCGAAATATAGCCCTGTGCAGCAATGCAAACAATGCGGGGACATCAAGTAGAAAATTAATCTCTTATAATGCATTAGTCAGGGCGAGCTGTTCAGAATTCGGTGTGGATTTGTGTTAACTTTGGGAAATTGTGTGTTTAACTGTGAAATTTAAATTGTGTGTGGGTGTGTGCATATGTGAGAGAGAGAAAGGAGAGAGAACTGGCAACAAAAAGCAGCAGGTAAACCAAGATTTTGGCTGGTAAAACCTAATTGTGGGATATATTTATTGCTGCTGACTATAAAACAACAGGATGTGCAATGAAACAGATGCTAGTTTCCATCTGAACGTGCACCCTACGATATCGGATTTCCCTCTTAAAAGGAAGATCTACCTTTGAATCCAGGTCTCAATCTAGAGACGGTTTAGCTCTATCAACAATTTTGTTGATACTGTGCAATGGGGAATGCCGTCTCCAGTGCTTCATGCCTGGCAACGAGCCCCGGAGCTGGAATATTCTGCATTTGGTCTAATACCTGTTGTGGGAACAAAACAGATGTTTACATCTGTTATGAGAATGACAAATAATCCAATAAGTGACACTGAAGGTTCCCTCACTGATTCTTCAGTGTCAGATTCTCTCGTGTGAGGAGAACGTGATAACCTCGTGTGAGAGGAAGGAGATAAGGGAAGCCAGATGACTGTCATGAAAGAAGGAGCAACGCTGAACAGTCAGCAGGATTTCCACACAATCCCCAGCAGACGTTGAAAACCAGACATTTTGGCATTTAAGTTGTAACCATCAGATTTGTGTAATATGGTGGGTTGAGCACTACTGTCAAATCTGAACGAGAAGCAGCTTGCCCTGACTGCTTAGTGAAATGCCATATATTTGCCATTCTGCCTCCACAGAACTAGATCCAAGTCAGTGGGAGCTGATCAGATCTTTAGGGTAGTCATGTGGCTGAAACGTGTCTCCTGGCTGATTCAGTCTCTGAAGTGACTCATCCAGCTGGGCATTTTCACTGCTGAATTTGATAAGTAGGTGTTCCAATGCTTGATGTTTTGGCTAGGTCCTGATCTCGCTTACACAGATGTACTTAACTTTACTACCATGAGAAGCCCATTGACTTCAGTGAAATGCAACACGCGCAGAAGTGTCTGCAAGTTCAGGGCCCAAGAAACCTGCCATCTAGCTCTTTGCATGCTGGCTGGATGTAACCCAAGCTGATACTGCAGGTGAAAATCAAATGTAGCCATGTTAACTAAACAGAATTGGTGAACCGTTCTCAGTGGACATTTTAATCTCTCACATTGTTGCAGGGGAAATGCTTTAGTAATAAATAACTTCCCATTGATTCCTAGAGTGCTTATCTCTGCTGTAATTCAGCAGCCAGGATTTGTAAACAAGGGTGTGATCCGAGGGACATGGAAAGACTCCCATTGACTTCTTTAGGACTTGGGTCAGCACCAGAATGGATATAGTAAACGCCATAGCAAAGATCTCCCAAGCACATTTGTTCCCCTGTCTGGTACTGCATAGAGGGGAGTAGAGCCCCCCAAACCCATCCAAGGCCCTTGGGCTTTCAACCATCGAGAACAGCCCCCTCCCGGTGATGTGGTCCATCCTTGTAGTCTGTGGTTCGTTCACTCTGGCAGGAAGGTTGAGGAATCCGTGTCAAATGTTTGGACCCAGGCACAAATGTGACTACGTTTTTAGATAGAAGCTACTTATCTGACTCTTTCAAAGCACCAGGGCCATTTTTGCTTTTTTTACATCAGCGGAGTTTCTTGCAGTGTAATTTTTATTCTTTATTCCTTTTTACAATGAGTAGACTACGTCAATACTAAACAAGACAACATTATCCAGAAACAATAATGAGTGCATAGAAATGCTTTATCCGCTTCCGCCCAGAGTCCTGACTGATCAGCAAGGTCACCTTTCTTCTGTCCTGAGCCATATCTCTGCCTTCCCAACCCCAGCTGTCCTGTGCTCCTGGCACTCAAGGTACAGCGTCTGTCCCCTGCCAGGACGGGGCGGTGAGTGAATGGTGCTCTCCTGGACTGCCACTGGTTGCTGTGACCCTTGGCCCTAGCAAATTCGCTCATCCTATCTGGAAAATGATGGCTCCTGGTCTCAGAAGCCAGGGTCCACTGCCTGATGCTTTGCTGCTAGCTGCTGAAATCTCCAGAGCTGATGCAGAATCCGTAGCCCCTCAACTGCTGGCGCTGAAGGGGTTGAGCTGGGCTGGTTTCCCGCTGGCTGGGGAATGAACACACTGCTATTGGCTGCAGGGTGCCTGCAGGCTCCGCGCCTTTATTTCCCGTTGCATTTGTATTTACGTGTTTTATTTTGTGGAGGTTTTTCTTTGCCATTAGGCCTGAGTGGAACATTTTTTTTAAGACCAGTCTCGCTGAGCGAGTTTATGTGCGATCAGGGATGACATGGTTGACTTATGTCAAAACCTTTGCAGCGTGGAGAACAGAAGCCCTGCTTGGACACACATGTTCTGCTTCATTGCTGTGCTGGACCTTCTGCAGAGGGTGAAGTTCACCCCTGGGCAGAGAGACCAGGTCCAGGTTCCTGAACCATTTAAAACCTGCTTCTGCCCAGACAGCACACCTCTCAAAGGTCCGGTCCTGCGAGCTGTCACTCACTTTAGTCCCCAAGTGACCACATCCTGCACCTGACAATAAAGCTGAGGAGATAGCACAGCAGAGATGGAGCCAGGAATCAGAGGCCGTTACACTGAGTTTAGCCATTTTCTGCATGAGAAGTGGTGTGAGTCCTTCTCAATTTGGGCCTTGGTCTCACGTTGCCTCCCAGATTCAGGCTGTAACAGGTGGAGATCTGTTCTTGTCTGACCCGCACTGGAAATTGGCCGCATGACCCAGAGAGGGTGGGTGTGAATCTGTGTCCAAGGAAGTAGACGGGGCGGCAGAGGTTTTCCAGCTGTTGCAGTGTATGTCCTCCCCAGGAAGTGAGGGGCCATTGTGTGGATGTGTCATGGAGGTCTGTACCTGTCTTCCCTGTTGCTCATTCCTGGGTCTTTTCCAAACAGTTCCACAGGTCAGAGATTTCAAGGCCAGAAGAGACTTGTGATTATCTAGTCTGACCTCCCCAGCTGGCCACAGATTGCACCCAGGGGCTCCTGCCCTGAGCCTAAGATCTTAATAACTGCACAAGTCACCGCTAGAGACAAGAGGGAAGTGATGTCCTTTTGCAACCCCAAGTCCCTGTGCTGTAGAATAAGATTTGCTGCAAACCAGTCCGGCCTGATGTGGTTTGTTTTAGCTGCCTAGCTTCTAATGAAGCAGCCCTTTGCTGCAGGAATTCGGTTCATATGCTTCCTGCTTATCAACATTTTATAAACCTCTGGTATCGGCATCTTATCTCAGAATGCAACCCAGACAATGCCACCCGGATATTAATGTTTGCACGGCCTCTCTGAATTCCCTTACTCTTCTCCGCTTGTCTTATTGGGTCTGTGGAAAGGAGACATTCAGATGATAAACAACAATCATTCGCTGCTCGCTCCTTTCTCTCCGAACCAGATAGGTCTCAGTGCTCTCCCGTGCCAATTCCAAAGTTAGAGGGGCCTTGTTCCTGGTGCTAATGAGACTTTTGAGATTAGACTGGGATGGCTTTTACAGTGAATTGCTCAGATGGTGTGAAATACACTATTTAGGATAGTTTTCGCAGCTGCAAAGTAGCTTTGCATGTTCACATTCACCTCTGTTACCACAGGCATAATCCAGACTGACTGCCACATTACCTGGAGTCACTCAACAGCTTTCTAGTCACCCTAGTAATTTCTAAAGGCAACAGATGCATTCAGCTAGCCCAGAGTTCCCTCGGCATTTGAAAGCTTTGGGGAGTAAGCGCCTCTCTTTGAATCCCTGTTTGGTCAGGCCTGCTAACAGTCTGCTGTTGCGTGTCACCTGAGCACAGCGCTCTGTAGACACTTCTCCTCCGGCAAGCACAGCCTGCTCCTGTTTGATTTCAATGGGAACTGTGCATACAAATGGGGAGACTGAATCTGGGACCTGGGAATCTGAGAAGGAGAGCGCCTCGCTGCTCTGCCGCTGCCCACACGCAGCACTTCCTCAGCACTGCCCTGCTCCCGAAAGCCGTGCTACTGGCTGGAGCATCTACCCATGAGTGGGGTGCTGTGTGGGGAGGTTGGAGCCAGGGGGAGCACCGAGGCCATGCACGCCGGAGTCCCTTTCCTAATCCCACCCAGTTATGCTGGCAGAGAGCTGAGGGGGACGAGGCCCATAAGGCAGGCTGGGGGCCTCCATGTTTGATGCTTTTAATTAGACCTTCTGCAAATTCTCACCTCTTCCCTCCCAGAGGCATGGGGTACAACTTCTTTGCTGTGCCCTGGGGAGGGAAAGCCAGGCTGCCCATGGAAGAATTGAGAGGAGAGTCCGTCTGGGAATCCTCGCTGTGTTTCTCGGCCCTGAGGTGGGATTTGCTTTGGCGGGTGATGGTTTGACTCTAGGTTGCCCGGCTTGTCCCCTGGGTTGTGGTGTAATGTTGGCCTCAGGCTCCTCTCATGCCTTGTTTGATTGGTGGGGGCTTTGCTGAAGCTTTTGATTTTCTGCCAATGACTGTTTCTATTTTTCCTCCCTCTAAGCTGATGACCAAGCACCCCGGCAAGCGCCTGGGATGTGGCCCAGAAGGGGAGCGGGACATCAAGGAGCACGCCTTCTTCCGATACATCGACTGGGAGAAACTCGAGCGCAAAGAGATCCAGCCTCCATTCAAGCCAAAGGCTGTAAGTTTGACTGTGTTCAAGTATGGGCCTCCTTTCTCTCTTTCTCCCCCACTCCCACACACACTTTCTGTCGCTCCCCACGCTCACACAAGCATATGTGCAGACGCTACTTTCCTTACCCTCACGAGAAATGTATCCCTCGCTTATTTTATATATTTAGGAGCTCGCACGCCCAGAAAGCTGGCACGCATCTAGCAACCATCCTAGGAGAACAAATCAATCCGCCTAGCGGGCCCTTCATCTCGTTCTCAGTGTGTGGGACACGAAATCCTGGCTCAGGGATTTCATTGCATTGCAGTAGCTCTCGATTCAGTATCGCACGGGTCAGTCTCTCTTGTTTTCCTCCCTCTGACACTGAAAAGGTCTCTGTCTTAACACCTAGCTCGGCAGCACACGCCAGGTCCGAATTGACAAGGAAGCAGCAATTGGTTCACTCGTGGTAAACCCCGGGAAGTTTGGAGGGAGCGTGAATTGTATGTGAGCATTAACAGAAAGCCGGAGACAAATCCTGGCGATAATCTGAGGTTCTTGCATTGTTTCTCTATTTCTTAATGATAGATTTTGCTGGCTGGAGTCCAGGTTATGGGGGCCTCTGTGGGGAACCTGCAGCACGTATTGCTAGGTGTGAGGAATAAACTATTCAAGGTGGGACTGAGGCGGGCATGCCGCTAGTCTGAAGACTACGTAGCTACCATGGGAAGGAGGAACCTGGCTTGCCCAGCACGCGGCTGGCACGGTGAGGCGATTGACAGCCAGTAATGCGCTCTGCATTCTAGTCTGTGTAACTGCTGACTCTTGCGCACCGAGCCAGAAATCAGAGGAGGAGAGAGAGGCTTCGAATAATGAAATAGGCTTCCAGGCCTGATGTGAGAGGAAGGATGGCCCAATAGTTAGGGAACAACCAGCGCTCTCGGCAGACCATCCCTGCCGCTGTGTTCCTGTTTGACCTGAGACAAATCTTAGCTTCTCTCTGCTTCCCTTCTCCACCTGCACAACACCCTACCTCAGAAGCGAGCTGTGACAATAAGTACATTATACACTCGGTTACTGTGGTGATGAGGGTCACATAAGTACCAGAGACAGATGGATCTCCCTGCCCCTCACCGTCCTTTTCTGTGATGGCCCTCAAGGAGCATAGGAAACTCACAGCGTAACAGCCCTATTCCAGCCGACCTGCCGCAGTCTCCAGCCTTGTCCGTAAGACGCTCGCTTCTTTACATGTCTGTGTGTCTCCTGCTCCTTGCCGTCCGTCATTTCCTGGGCCAGATGCCAAGGTGTAAGCTGATTCCCAGCATTGGTGGTTGTGTTTAGTCACCTCGAGCTGAGCTGGGGGGAGCTCTACCCATGGCCTGACCCACTCCTGACAAATACACTTTGGGTCTGACTCGCTCAAGTAGTGGAGGGTCCCCAACTCCTTTGCTCCGTCACACTTTCAAAGGCTTTTCCCATGTGTAGCCCACGTTCCTCGGTGCAGCAGACACCCGTTACTGTTTTCCTGTCCTCGGAGACAGAAGGTAGAAAACCCTTGCTCTCGTAGTAACCTCCGCCCAGGTATCTGTTGGAGTTCTTCGTTGTTTTCTATGTTCCATGTCTCGACCCGTTCCTCCTACGCCTTATTTATTACTCTTGCTCATTGTACTTTTCCCGTTAGCCTGTTCTCAGCACTGCTGCGTCCCCCCAGGACCAGCTCCTTTAGACTTGCGGTTCCCCTGACTTATTCTAAGAAGTGGATTCCCATTTCCTAGTAACAGGAGTTCTCCATATGTAGCGGGTGGAGCCATAGGAGATTACTGAGCTTTACATACCTTCGGTTAAACATCAGTTTTCTCTACCAGCCTCTTCCTTCCTAAAGCCCAGTCTCAAAAATGGAGAGGTTGTCCATCCGTTGGGAAAAACTGGCATTGTGTCCTCTGTGTGATAGCTTCCCATTTGCCACACTCATTGCCTCATAGAATATTGCCAAGCCTCTCCTTATGGCTCCTGTGCGCTTTTGAGCTTCCCTTGGTCTGGTCAGGCTCTAGCACTTCGGCTTCAGCGACACACTTCCTGAGCACAGACTCCGTCTTCTACCCCTTTGCCGATGTGGGACCTCACTGTCCAGCTGGCCTAGGCTGCCAGGAGCTGTTCTGACCTCCTAGAACAGCCCTGCGGCTCAGGGACATCTCCCCCAGAGCCCCACGGTCCACGTCTCCATGGACATGTGAGAGTGGAAGGATAACACACAGGCTTAACAAGGTTCCCAAACTTGTTAGACAGTGAAAGAGCTTTACAGCTCCAGACAAAACAATAAAACGCTTGCACACCCTCCCCTGCCTCTGTTTCCTCATCACTCTGGACTGTTCTTGGGGCTTAAGTGGGAATCCCGGAGGGTGTCCAGGATCCTTCCCCTTCTCCTCCTGTTCATCCTTCCTTTTTACTTCTGCCTCGTCTTCTTTCTCCCTCCCTCTTTAAAAGAGCTGGGAAGAGAGTCCTCGTCCTGTAAATCTGTAGTCTCCTTTCTCAGGTCACTCCTCCTCCCTTCCCCCAGTCAGCCTCCTGTTCAGAGTGCCGCACCAGCTCATCCAGTCGCATGGTTTCTCTCCAACTGGGTCAGCTGTTCTTCTTGGTCTCTCTGCCTTGGTCTAAGGGTGCGTCCATTTGAATGGAAGATTAGCAACGTTTAACAACCCTCCCTTGCGAACTGTTGCTATGCCTGGGATGCAATCCCAAGGTGGAGGTGGAAGACGGAGGAGAAGGCAGACTGAGGCCAGGGCTACATTGGCCACTGATGTCAGGGGCAGTTGAAGGGAGATACGTACACAAGCTACGTAAAATAACTTGCGCATCTCCCTTTGACTTCCTAATGCCTATTTACCACGGCGTCCCCGCTGAGCTGAGTCACAGGGAAATGCCCTCCCGTCGACTCAATGCTACTCTTCTTGAGGGGTGGGCTTACTGTGTCGGCTTCCAGATCGCTTGAGTGAGTCTTCACTGACCTGGCCTTCGTCTCACAGTCAAAATGAAGTTTATGGTTTGATAGAGAGAGAATCAGAGAGTTCATAGTCGCAAACTGGAATTCATAAATTGTGCACAGAGTCCCCAAATCAACACAGCTGCTGAATGATTTGGGGCCAGCTGCAAAGCCAGACTGATTTGCATGCTCAGGACAGGAGATATTTGTATGAATTATGTTAATGTTTGAAAATGAAAGCCCAAGTGGGGCTGCAAACTCTAGTAGAGGTGAGAATGATGCCACGCATTTCAATGTGCGTCTGGACGTTACGGCAGCGAGCACAGGGGGCCAGGCAGCTGAGTCTTTCTCTCATTTGGTAATGATCCATGTCGCTTGAAAGTTGTAACTGTTAGTTTTTCCCATCTGTGCTCGTATTCTAACCAGTCTTCGTCTTCCTCTCTTCTGCCATTTACTACTTTCTCCCTGAGCCAGATGTCCTGTTATGTATCTGCCACATGTTGCCTGTTTTGTTTGTTTGTTTGTTTGTTTGTTTGTTTTTAATGCAAAAAGTTGAATTCTGTCAAATGCTCTTTCCATGTTTGTTTTCAAATTGTGTTCTTCTGTAAATGTCTTGTTTGCTTAAAATTCTCTTTGAACATGGACCTTGGAATGGAGAATGGTAAGCTGTTTTCTGTTGTTTCTCACGTAACAGCTTGCTGTAGGAAATATTTGAACATTTAATAGAAAGGGAGATTAAAACTCAGGTAGGTTCAGTATATTTTTGGATTAGTTAGGATTAAGAGGATTCAGGTTGGTTTATATTTCAACAGCCATCATCTGTGTTGAAAAATACATATTCCTTTAATGCCATCTGCCAAAAGGAATTCAAAGGAGCATAAAAAGTGTGCCCATTCGTAGTCGCAGGGATGCAGAAAACCTGGGTTTACAATACATACTTTTAAAATTTACTTGGGAAAGGAAGATTTTGCAGTCACTTTTATAAATTCACCTGTAGCATAAGGGTTTTAACAGCGGTAGGTTACGTCTTGTGCAGCAAGCCGCACGCAAATGACAAGATATGCTACCTTGGCTCTTTCTCACTTCCACAGAAATCTTTGTTAATTTTAAATTAAACATTTCAATAAGATGAAGATAATACTATCTGGAGCTTTCCATGTAGCCACGGTTTTAAAGTACTAACTGTATATAGCAACCCCAACATGGACACATAGGTGTGCACATGTGCAGAGAGAGCTTGTCCTCACAATGGTACCAAGTTTTAACACGGCTGTGAATAAATGAGTCGCCTGATGTGAGTTTGATCCCAATTTAGCAGTCAGCACAGATCAGGGCAAAGTGAGTTCAGCCTCATGTCAGCTCATTCCGTTGGTGACAGACGGCTTTGTTCAAGCACAAAAACGGGTTGCACTGTACACAAGCCATTGAGGCTGGCCAGGTACTCAGGACTGTAAGATAGATGCTAGTTAAGAAGCTAATGGGAGTCGGCTGGGTCAGTTTCTCACCTGCTCTGTTTACGTCTTTCCCTCTATACGTAGCTCTTGCCGAGGACTAACCTCTTTTGCATAAGAGCCAAGAACTCTTTGCAGCTTCTGCCTAATTCTGTTGCACCTCTGCAGATGTAAGGGCCAGAGTCAAACGAAGCCTTTGTTTACTCTCCCCTTGTCTGGCTGCCAGTGATGGCCACGCTTCACTTCTTGGGAAATGGCATTATTTGAGAGCAAACCAGAAAAATGGACAGTTAATTATTCAGTCTGATCCGCATCTGCTCCGTCCTTGGAGCTGAAAATGAAGTCTTGAAATCTTGTGGTTTGGTTCCTGGTTGGCGCCTGATTAACCTTTCTCACAGTGACTGTAACAAGAGAGCGCAGGGCTCAGTTTGTCTTCGGTCTGCAAAAACAAAGCCATTTTGATCAGGGGCTGTGTGCTTTCTCGCTCTTAGATTTGGTCTCTGCGTGTCCGCTTCCCTGCCTGAAAGGTGCTTCCCCTGGGAAGTAGGTTTACACACTCACTCTGTCTCTCGTTGAGATAATTATTGTTTTTTGGAGTCTAATTACTCCTTTACGTTACCAAACGCCAGGTGATTTGAAGAGTCTCTGCACTCTGAAAGTGTGGAACTCCAATGGCAGATTACAGAGGTGCTGACAATGAGGAAGTCAGTGAGGTTTTTAAAAAACAAAAACAAACAAAAAAAACCCTTAATTTACTAATGATCTAATTGTATAAATTAGATCTTATTCAAATCATTGAGTTAATTAATATTGCAATACTATTTACAGGCCCAGCTACTGCAGAAATCAGTCAGTCAATGTCCTTGTGATCACACAGTTCATTTTTGTGGCTGTGACCCTGGTGTGGGGAGGTGAGCCCAGATGGTCATACGAGCCATTTCTGAATCCGAAAAGGTTAGGGGGCAGGTCGTATCTAGACAAGCGCGTGTAAATGTGCAGTGTGACTGGACACGAGGTATGTGTACACTCTACAATGTGTACGGACCAGTCGAAAGGCAAACAGTTTCCTAGCTGTATACAGCAGAAATCCCCATCTGGTAAATGGACACACACGAAACACAGATTGTGGGTAAAACCACGAGCTCTTCTCCCTGCCCCTCAGAGTCATCTCTCTGCCCTCATTTTAATGATTTGGTTTCTATTTTCATTCTCTTCTGAAAATAAACCACTTTGGTTATAAAAGAGACTTATTCCAGATGGGTAGCCATGTTAGTCGAGGTCAGCCAAGCAAACAAGGAGTCCTGGGGCACTTTTAAGGACTAACACATTTATTTATTGCCTGAGCTTTCATGGGAGAAAATCCCATGTTGTCAGATGCTTTGAAGAGACTTAGCAACCCTGATTCAGTAAAACATTTCAGTGCGTGCCTAAGACCCACTGAAGTCAATGAGACTTAAGCATGTGCTTAAAATTAAGTATGTGCTGTTCTGAACTGGGGCCTATATTAAGCAGGGCTTTTTACACACTGAAAATATGTACTCTGTTAGTAAGCAGAAGTGTTCCTAGTGTGCCCCTGGAGATGGATTTTTGGGATAAAGTGTTCAAACACAACTAAAATCCTTTTTCAAAAGTGATTTGGGCGTCTTCGTCCTTACATGGGCTCCTAACTGCTAGATTTTTAAAGATATTTATACACCTAGAGGTTCAGATAGGCACTTCTGAAATTTTCATTAGACGCCTAACTCCCACCTGTTTTCCTGCAGCAGACTACCACGGCTACCCCTTTGGAACCTAACTCCCATGGGAGTCAACCATATTAGGTTCCAATCTTCATCTTCACTCAACTACATACCTTTTGAAATCTGACCCTGAGTCACTTTTGCAAATGGGATTTTGGCTTCTAGGTCACTTAAGGGCTTTTGAAAATGTTACCCTCTGTAGCATTTGCTCCAGCTAGAAGATGGCACATTTCAATCCTTTCCTCTCCTTTGAAGATCCCAACCTTAATGGGGCATTGGGCATTAGCAGTTGTAACAACCCCTGTTCACAGTAGGCTGGGTTTCAGATTTTTTTTTTGGGGGGGTGGGGGGGGTTGGCTTGGGTTGCTTTAGGAAAAGGCTTTCCACAGGGACCTGCAGGGCCCCTTTCTGAAGGCAAGGCAATGGAGATGGATTAGTAGCTACCCAGCACACCAGTGACCATCTCTCCCTCTCCTGGCTGTGAAAAGGGGACAAGGAGAAGGAACCGGTTTCATCCAAACACTTGTCTAGCAGTGCATAATTTCCATCCATCCTTGTGCTTAGTATAATTTTTAGATGTTAAGTAGACAAAAATGTCAATACAGCATCTTGGCAGCCCTGAATGCTGTCTTGTTCCCAAGCTTCTCATTTTTCTGCTAAGATGCTTTTTAAGTACCAACGTATTACTATCAAGCAATGACTGCTTAGAGCATTTCATGCTCAAAGAAAAGAGTAATGTAGAGTGCTTGTTTAAACTTCTCGTGTTAGCCAGAAATAGTTCCTTCTTTCCATTGTGAGTACCAGTGTAGCTCGGCAGATGTACTCCAAGCTGGGCTAATGGCAGTATTTGCAGAAACTTGACCAGCTGGTGATACTTTGTCAATGTGTAGGCGATGGAATAAGCCAACACGTTATAAAGTGATGGCGGGTCCTCTTTTTAAACCTCTTCTCCTAGCGTTCCAAAACACCTTGCTAGGAGGAAAATACTTTCAAACACTGGCCCCTTTTCACAGCTTTCTGACTCACATGGGGTAGTCCAAATAGTTTCAGCTGTAATACCCCCTGAACAAAACATTACTCAACAGGGCAAATCCACTGCTGTTGTAAAATGCCATAACCCTACTGAAATCAACTGTGCCGTGGCAGCTTACACCAGCTGAGGATGTGCCCGAATGTGACTAAGTGTCGCAGGAGCATTGTTAGTGGGAGTGAGGGAGACAGGGTGAATGAGGTAATACCTTTTGTCGGCTCAGCTTTTCTCTCGCTGAGCAAAACAAGCTTTGGAGCTGCAGAGAGCTCTTCCTCTTCAGGTCTGGAAAAGGTACTCGGATCATCACAGCTTAATACCAGATTGAACAGGTAGATCAGCATAAATAGTTAGCATGTAGGCTAAGGGCCATTCAAGGAGAAGAAGGAGAGCTACTGGGTTACAGATGTTCTAATAAGTCATAAATCCAGGCCCTTTATTGAGGGCCGGTTACACTTTAGCGTTTTGTCAACAAAAGTCACCTTTGGTCTACAAACCAGTGGAGATGTACACGCTGAAATGCTCCTCCCACCCATGTACCTCCCCTGCTATGCAGACGCACTAGAAGGCGCAATTGTCTCATCTCATTCATGCAGGGATGAAAGTTGAGTTAGGGTCCATGAAGAAAAGGGAGCCTGGAGGCATTGCTCTGATCTAAATATGCAGCACAGCATCTCTTCCAGGTCACGTCTGCTGTCACTGTCTTAACAGCACAACGTGGATCCACGGTTAGAGCCGCAACCGTTGCGTTTCAGATTGCATGTGGTTCCCATCAACTCATGGTCATTTTCCAACTCTCTCTTGGTTAGGGCATTTATTTTGCCATAAACAAACTCTGTTCCTTTCCCCCAAAATTGTAGGCTTGTGATTTTGACTTATTGGTCAGACAGTTTCCTTATATTTTTACAAACTTCAGGAACAAAATCATCTCTTCACAAATCTGGCAAATAAATTCCTGGTGTCTAGACAACTTCTCAGCTATTCTTACTGCAAAGTCCCCTCTAATATTATGGCAGAAAGTAGCGACTTGTCGATGCAGGTTTCTGTAGCTGTTTTGGTTAGCATGAGGAAATACAAACATTAAAAATAATAATTCGTTTTCCTATAGAACTTTTCATCCCAAAATAGGAAAGAACCTCCCAAACATTAATTATTTAAAAATAATCTTGCCCAATTAATCCTAAAGTAACCTATGTGTTTAAAAATCCTGCAGCACATCGCTTCAAAGCCAGTTCAGGTCTAGTGCCATCAAATGTTTCCATTGAGCTGCCTGACATCTCTCCACCAAGGACTTCTGAACCTAGAGGGCAGTGACAGTTATATTTTCAAAGCCCTGCAAAGCTTTAAATATATATTGGTAGTTGATGGGAGCCTGCAGGTGAGCTGTTTATTAGCAGGTAGATCTTGTTATGCTGTTTAGTACCATTCTGATAACCTTTTTCGGTTACTTTCCTGCTAGTTTATTTTATCTTGATGCTAAGGGGAAAAGCTAGTGACAGCGTGGCCTAGAAAAGCCCCTATCTCCATATTCCATGACTTGAGCCTCCTGGGTTTGTGAAACAGATTACTTCATTTTTGTGAATTTATTTCTGTTTTTGATGCTAATCTGATGGCTTTCAGGCAGCCCACTGGCAGCAAGGAAAATGTTTTCTCTATTGACACCAGTGTATCCAGTGCCTAAAACACCCTTTGTAAAGAGTTTAGGGCAGGTGTTCCATTGCATGGCTTAGGATGGCTACCAGCTCCTGCCAAAGAAACTGGAAATCTTGCTGGATATTGTTCAGTTTTTACACTTTGGAGGTTGTCAGATCAGCTTAAGACAATCTGGCTGTTTCATCTTAATTTCTGGATGTCTGTGTACTCTCCAACTGTCATGCTGCATTAAAGAGGGTTTGGGTTTTCTTTTGTGCCCTGAATCGTTTGGAAATAAAGAGTCCACAATAGTGCCACTGCTAATGAGGATCCATCAGGCCGTTTGTTGCAACCTTCTCTCTTTCCAGAGTTGATAGCTTGGCCACCGTTCGGACTGAGTCTCAGCAGCGATGACGGGTTGGAAGCAATCGTCTTACACAACTTGGGAGATGATTTAATTGGGGAGGGCAGCCAGGAGAGCAGCGTAAAGAGAAGTTCAGTCTTTTCCAGTCTGGTGCAGAACAAAAAGAAGCCACTTACCCTGAAAATGGAGGACTCCCTTCCGGTTGCTAGCAGCCTTTTTTTCCCCAAAAATGTATTGCGTCATGGGACCTATTGAATAGATTTCTCTTCTGAGAGGAACATTGGGAGGGAAGAGCCTGAGGGCATCAGAGTGGAGGCTGGGACTTGGTCTGTGGTGAAAGAGACTTTACAAAGAGCCTCTACCAGGCCATCTGCCTATCGCTCTGGTGATTTGGTTCATTTGTTTCTAACTCTTCCCCTCATGCTGGTTTTGTGCTTGATGCTGCGCTTCTTAGCACAGGGCCTGTGTTTCCCTCTCTTTGTAAAGCACCTGTCCCCCATTTGAGGCACCACCACAATGCAAATGTTGACAACCGCAGGTCAATGCCATCCCTGGTCCGTTCTGGGCTTAAAATCTGTGACTCACAGGCTGCAGTGCTTTGAGTAGGGATGAGTTTAAACCCATGTTTAAATTGAAGCAGGGGCGTACGTATTGGGCTGGACTGAGGCATTGATCTGTGCAATGGGAACGGGATACATTCCAAAGATGAGCGAACAGGCTTTGCATTGCTGTGGACATCGTCCTCAGCATCATTCCCAGAGTTGCTCAGCGGCTTGAGGAATAATAAGAATGGCTTTCCTGGGTGCTGCAAGAACATAACAAAATGTGCCGAAGGGCCTGCATTTCAGAGAGCTGGTGGGTGTTAGCATTGTCGTCTCCTTCACCTCACAAGCAGTGAACAAAGAGGTGGAGAACGTTGAACAGTTCGCAGATAGGGACTTGGTCCTGCCATGAGTGCAGGGACTGGACTCAATGACCTCTCCTGGTCCCTTCCAGTTTCTATGATATTGTCTTAACTGTTTAATATTTTTAGACCGACATTAACGTTTATTCAAATCACAAATCTGTTTTCTCAACAACTGAAAGTTAAATCCCCCGAGGAAAGCCTCAGCTTGTAAATCGTACGTTCTCCTAGAGACACGCTTAGCAGAGGAGAGACGAGGAGGCAGATAGGTCCTGGCTTCCCCATCATCGGTCCAGAGGGAACAGGGCCAGGAGTAGTTTTGGTCGGAAATGCAGCTCCCTAGCTGTTAATCCCAGTTCACGTCGGAGGTGGCGTGCATGTGCTAAGGTACAGTCAAGCGGTTTGTAACTGAGTCACTTCCTAATAATAAACCAGGGATGAGTTTTAGGAGCTTCTGGTATAAGCTAGGGTTCACCTAACGTTTTCTATAGCAGCACCCAAGGTATAGGAATTCTTTACATCCTTCCATTACAGTCAGTGGGAAGTGAAGCATTTGCCAGGTTTCTCTCACTCCCCCTCCCAATCCTTCCTTTCTTCAGTACAGAAAATGCAAAGCCCGTACAGCCAGATTCTCATCTGGTGCCAGTTGACACCAAATGAGGCTCTGGCCCCTGGAGCTACTATTGAGAGAACCAACATTCTGACTATTTTATAGCCTCATCTCACTGAGTCAACACCCAGGCACAGGAGTGGTGCATTTCTGCGCAAAATGAGGTTCCTGGAACTTCCTGAGTGCTATATCCTGGCTCTGACATTGATTCCCTTGTGGTCTGACTCAGTTTCCCGTCTGTGACCTGGAGAGGATCTTGATTTCTCCGCCTCCGGCACCATGAGGAGCAGAAGATTAATGAGAATGTAGAGCGTCTGGGAGTTGAACAGTCTGGTAGAAGCACTAGGGAGTATTTAACAAATGCCAACTTTTGAAAGGAAAGTGAAAGTGGAGCTGTTTGCTCTCGCTGTGTGGTGAGGCCCCACTGGCTGGGTTGGCCAGGACAGGTCAGCCCATCTGATAACACAGCCTCTTTGTCAGAGATGGCAGGGATGCTGAACACTGGAGGAGACAGTCTGGGTTTTGTTTTTAACCTGGTTCCCTCTCCTTTCCTCCACTGCTTGCACGGACCGTCCGGTGTCCCAGCATCTGAAAAGGCAGGACAAGGCAGTCCTTAGCACCTAGGGAGCCAAGAGTGCCGGTGATGAAGAGCGTCACCTCTCCTCTCTCTCCCCTATGTGAATATTATCCTCATTTTGCAGAGAAGGAAACAGAGTCAGTGAGTGCCGTTTTTCTGAGGCCACACAAGGCGCTGGTGTCAGGGCCAGGATTAAATCCGGAGCTCACTAAACCAAGCCTCCTTAGGGTGCCTGGGCCCACAGCTGTCTGGCCCTGGCAGGGATGCTGTTAGCCTGGAGAAAGGAGCGGTCTATGTTCCCTAAGGTGGGGAGTGGTGGCGCTTCTTCCAAGGTGGCCCTTTCCCCCCATCTCCTGCATGAGGCCTGAAGTGCTTTTTGAGGCTACCTCTTTAGGCTGCTGTTTTTTAAAATGAGATCTCCTCCCCATCCCTCCTGGTAAATTCAAGAGAGGGCTTTCCTGGGGGGTTACCAGGCAGCACACCTTTTCCATGACAGGAGCCTGTGCATTTTCCAAAGCAGTTCTCTCTAAGGCTATGTCTACACTAAGTCAACTTAACACTTCAAGTCAACTCAATAAGGTCGAGGTAGGCGCTGATCTCCGTCCACACTGGCTTTAAGTCGACCCAAAACGAGGTGTTAAGTCGACTTAAGGAAAGCCCAGTGGCTTTGTTTAGGTCGACTTAAGACGCCCTAAGTTGCCAGTGTGGACGCACCCCAAGAGACGCACCCCTGCCCCATTTCCCAGGCCTCACTGCAGGAGTGAGCGGTACAGCGTGTTGTGCAGTGGCCGTTACACCAGTGTCTGGAATGCATGTGTGGGCATGAGGTGTCTGCCAGGTGTGCTGAGGGTCACTGTCTGTGCTGGGCATTCAGCCTGCAGCGATGGCCTAGCGTGAGAGCCACGGAAGCTGGCACGTCGCTGTTGAAACGTGAACAAGTAGAACTATTGAAATCGTTCGTGCGTGGCAAGCCCTTCTAGGTTCCAGGCGACGAACGGGGAGGATGAGAGGTGCTGGTGTGTGTATCTGGAAAACACAGGTGCTCTTTGGCTATGTCTACGCTAGAAAAGTTCAGTTGACTTTAATAATATCAACTTTAAGTCGGCGTAAAGTCGACCTTATTAAAGTCGACTTAAAGTGGACTACGTCGACTTAGCTTTAAGTCGACTTAGTCCACTTTGTTAAGTCAACTTAATAACGTCGACTTTAGGGTTACTCCACGTCCACTCTGTCCTTCAGTCGACTTAAGGAATTGTAGTAACAAAGGAATTTCTTAAATCGACTTAATGAAAGCCTAGTGTGGACGGGGCTTAACTTAAGTTGACTCAAGCCTCCTTAAGTCGACTTAAATTGCCAGTGTAGACGTAGGCTTTGCGAGGAGAAGCTGCTTTGAGCTTAGCAGCACCATTTCAAACAGGTCCATTAGTACTGCATGTGACTGGGAAAAGCTTAGCAAGTAATTGCACTGCCATCCCATTCTGCTCCTGCAATTACTGGCCATGCGGCAGCCTGACGCTTTCCTGGTCTCTGGCTACTCCATGAGAACACAGAGCCTTGCAATTAACAAAACTCATAAGTGTTTTGCATCTCCTTTTCTTTTCTCTCATTTTCCTCATTGAAATAATCCGCTCTGCAAGGTGTGAATGGGAGGGAATTGCTGCAGACCGCATCCAGTTTGTTTTGTTTTCTCCACCCACCATGAGTTCTTTTTTTCCCTCTCATAGTGTGGACGGAATGCGGAAAACTTCGATCGATTTTTCACTCGCCATCCACCCGTCTTAACTCCACCTGACCAGGAAGTCATCAGCAACATTGACCAATCAGAATTCGAAGGATTTTCCTTTGTTAACTCTGAATTTTTAAAACCTGAAGTCAAGAGCTAAGTAGCTGTGTAGATCTCATTCCTGCATCTTTATCACCCAGTCCTAGCAGCTGTTGTGACATCTTCATTGCAAAAGTTGCATTCATGGTTTTCTTTTGTAATGATACTAGAGTGACCATGTTTCAAGGCCAGACGTGTCTTCACATAAGTTGGGACATCTCTGAATGACAGATGCTGTGTGAAAAGTGCTGCAATGTAATTATGTTTTAATCAAATTTTACTCAGAGCTAAAGATATCATTACACTGAAAAATGGATCATTACCTAGGGTGTGTACCAGCACCCCGGTCACACTTGGGGGAAATCTCTAAGCATGTGCCTTGCTTTCCTGTTTTCTCACTTACCTAGCCCGTAAATGTAATCACATGAAAATAGCTGCTGTCATTTCAGTCGGCTAGTGGCAAAAAAAACTTGACCTGGGAATGAAGTGCATAACACTGAACTTTGCAGGCTTCTAATTAATCTCCAGTCATCCCCAAAAGAAAATAGTTTTGGCAAGAGATTGGACATGGGACTTCTTGTCTCACGTGCAACCCTGAAGCCTTGTTTATGTAAATAAACTGCAAAATGTCTTGCCTTTTAAAAACTGTTTCATCAAACACAGCATTCCCTTATAGTCGTAATACATTCCTGGGGAAACCAAGTCTATTGCTCACACAGATTTCTCCTTATTGTGCAGTTTCTTAGTAACTTTTTTTATTCGAAGAAAGCGTATTCAGTTATAAAAGGAAAGTTTGAAACAACCCCTGTAAATGCTTTCAAATGTATGGTCACCCTAGTAAACAGCTTACATGACATGATTTTCACATTAATTCATAGAAAACTTTCTTTCCTTTGGGGTTTTTTTCAAATGCCAAAAAGATTCATTCAGTTTGTTACATGCGCTTTAAATGTGTCAAAAACGGTATTAATGAAAATGAGCTGATATTTAAAGTGGAACAGTATTGTGAAATCTGATGAAGCCTGTAAAGAATTTTGTTTTCACTAATATTCCTACCTTTTAAAAAATGTTGCTGGATATTTAAATAGTCTGTTTGTGTTCCTAGCACCTCTTCTTTCCCCCCTCCCTCCCAAAAAAAGCTTCCGAAAAGATGTTTCCCTCAAAACAATGACAATCGTATCACTTCCTTTTGTACCATTCTGCCAGGTGTTTGTGGACTGTCCCTTTGAATCAAGCTGCTTTGAGCTGTAATGTGCCAATCTTTTTCCAAAACCGATTATAAAATAAAAAATAAGAAATATGTCAACCCCCTCCCCCCCGGCATTTATTTATGAATGATGAATTTCAATGCAGTTGTGCACTCTGAGATGCCTCAGTCAGGAGGGAATGGCTATGGGAGTCAGAACGCCACCTGCACATCAGCTCAGATTGCTGACCAGGTTTGAGTCCAGTCTGGGGTACCCCAGAGTTTCCAGATCTGCCCTAAGAACAGTAGCCCACATCACAATCTCCTCTCCTCCACCAGAGCCCCACCCCAAATGGCACCGCCTGGCGTGTGGCCATAGGGCTGAGCTGGCCTAGGGACTGAATTACCCCTTTCGCTCCTGCAGAGTGCGTGTCCTTCGGGACAACGCTTGACGTTATCGACCAGTCTCTGCTGTTTGTGTAGGGTAATGCTTCTCCTGCTACACCTCTGAGATCTCAACTGCTGATTGACCGGGAGCTTCCTTGTTCTGAAATCCAAGTACAATGCCAGATTCTTTCTTAGTGAGAGCTCAGGAAACCCCATCGACCTTGACACCCTCGTAGGAGCCCTGGTTTGGGGGTCTCTTTTGGGTAACTTTCACAGAATGTAATGATTTCAGCAGGAGCCTTTGAAGCTTCCAGAAATGTTACCCGAATCAGTCTCCCTCCGACAGCGCCGGGTGAGGTGGTGACTCATTATTGCATGTGTTAACTCTCAAGGGAGCCATTGTTAAAAGCAATTGGTAGTAGGTTTTTCGCTAAAGAGAGATCACAGGCTCCTGCTAATCTCATTCTCCGATGCATACAAATTTCTTTGCTGCCTCTCTGGAATTCCACTTCTGGTGCATTACAGGAGCCTTTGAGCTCTGTAGGATTATTTGCAGGGGCACCAAATAACAGTGCTGAAGTCAGCAGAGGCTCCCACCAGCCCCCTTCCTCAGTTCCACCCCACCTCACGGCACCTGATGCTTGGTGTGGAACTTCTCCAGGCTACAAGAAAGCGACATGGACAGGCCCTGGACATGACTGCTGAAGAAATTTCAACTGCCTCTCTAATGTTAAAGGAGATGTGGCAAGAGGGATTTTTTTTGAAGAAGAAGAAGAAGTTGCCGGCATATAAACAGGACTCTGTGTATGTCTGCATCTGGAATGTGCTGTTGTGGATATTGGGGAGGGTGGGGTGGGTTACAAAACAGCCTGGGTGCTAGCAATTCACATTTGGATACACTCGAGAGACAGAGATCCCTCTTTCCCCAGAGCTAAACATGACATCTCCCTGTTCACGTTTGAGACGTATGGAGTCACTTATCCATATTTCTCAGCACATCTCCCTGAGGTCAATGCAAGATTCAGCCATATGGTCCCACTTCTTGCGCTCTGGCCTGTCAAGTTTTACACATCCCAAGCAAGGGGACTCCCATGCCTTCCCTCAGGCAGATGATTCCACAGCCTTCTGCATCCCACCGTTGGGAAGCTTTTCCTGAAGCAGCCTGAGTTTCCCTTTCCTTGACTCATTCCAGTACTTCCCACTGATACATCCCATGTGTCCCTTTCCCTGCTCCCTTCACAAACAATCCCCTTTCTTGGCAGAGACCAGGCATGTGTTCACGCACACACCACTTAGAGAGAAATTCAAGGTGAGAAGAAAAGTTCTAATATTTCTGTTTATCACCAAAGCAGAAAACATTTGGTTGCGCTCACCAGCTGGAGATGTCTCTTTCATGTATTTATCTCACAAACGCTACTGGAAAAGCGCAAGGGGGGATGGAAAGCTGCTGCAATATACTCTAGATGGTGAGACCTTCTACAGGAGAGCACCTTGATGAGACAACCTTCTTCAGAGACTGCTCCAAACTCATGGTCCCATCATGCTCCAGCTGTCTTACCAGCCAACTTTCCTTAGCCGCTTGAATGGGCGGCAGTTGTCCCTGGGTCTTCCTCCCCAACACACCAGTGTTCTACTTCACGGATAGCCCTTCATGCTGTGCTTTTAGCAAGCAATATCCCTTCTCTGGTGGGATGTGGGCCCCATGCTTCTCTTTCCGTATGGCCTTTGGGAATCTGCCAATAAACTCAGCTGCTCCCAGCCCTTCCCTCTTTACTTGGAGATCTAAGACAGCAGGGCTGGGCTGGGCAGTTACTAGGGTTGCCAGTTTTGATTGGCTATATTCCCGGAGGTCGGATATGTCCTGGAGTTTCATCACAAGACACTCTTTAATTAAAGAGTCATCTTTAGTTCCTGGAAATCCAGGACACCCCTGGAGAGCCGGCAGCCCTTGCAGTTACCACTTTTTAGACCTTCTCACCTTCCTAGTTTCACAGACGAGGTGTGCAGGATCTGCCCTGTGTACAACCCTTCCCTTTGCTCTTCAAGTGAATGTGGAGCCTGGCTCATTGTAGAGAGGAGGAGCTGGGTAGTGCCCCACCCTAGGACAAGGATAACATCCCTCTCAACTCTCAGGTGCATTCATGGCTGCCTGACCTGTGCTGCATCCTCTTTGCCATGCAGAATCCCTGCATCTACAACTTGTTCCTGCTGTCTGTTATCCCCCTCCACACCCTGTTCTCCGTACCCCACCCTGCACTCCCCCAGCTTCACCCTTCCTTTTCCTCTCTCTGTTGGGAGGGATGGGGTGACATGAGGGTGGAAGTAATTCACCAGCAGCTTCTCATTTCTCTCAGCTGCCGGTTGATGAAAGGCAAATGTTGGAGGTCCAGATGTGCTTTGTGGCGGCGGGAGATACGGACAGGTGGGACGGGGTATCTGGTCACTTCAAGGGTGGCGGAGGGATGGGGGCATGCGCTTTCTTTCTTTCTTGCTGTCGTCTCTGTCCATGCCCTGCTCTCTTGATGCCATTGCAACTTTCTCCAGCTCCCTCCTGCCCCAGTGGCCTCTCTTACTCTAAGCCACGTTGCCCCCTCCTGTCTCCTTCCCTCCTTTTGGGGGCTTTCAACCGCATCTCACTCTCCTCCTACACACCTTCTGTCTCTCCTTGAAACAGTCCAGGCTTCACTTGGGAAACCCAACTTCAGGGAGTGGCATCTTCTACAGAGCCTGTTCTGTTGGAGGGACGATAAATGAGATGGGGCCATTCACAGGCGGGGTCTCACCTCTCCATCAGCATATTGCACCTGTGCAGTGCAGGAATTTCTTGTAGCAAGCTGATGGGACAAACAGAACCTCCTCCGAATCCAGCCACAGCGTCACGGGGGCCGGTACTGTCAGCGATTACTGTCATGGGAGAAAAAAGTTCCTTCCCAATACAGACCACCTGGATGAGATGGTCGGTGAAGACCTGAAGTCAGAGAGACCCAGGGCTGACCAAGGCACATAAGTCTTGTCTGTCTCTTTAATTGTTTGGCTGGGAAATTTTCAGAACAACTCTGCACCCTGCATTTTGGTATGTGGCTTTTTTAGGACTCCTGTCAGGACGTTTTCCATAAAACCCACCGCTTGTCCTCCCCCCCACCCCCCACTCTGCAGGGGTTGCCTCTGCTGATGGGTGTCATTGTGACGTGGTGATCCTGTCCTTAGGGGCAGCAGAATGCTCCTCTGTAAACTGGGAGTGCTGGGCTGAGAAAGGACTGGGGGGCTGGGTGGTCACATGCTGGCCAGGGTCCTCCTTTAGGCTGAAAGTGGACGATTGCCCTGCACCCCAAATTGGCTCGGGGGCCCGCAGAACCAAAGCCTGTTGCCGGGATTCCCTGACCAGAGCCGAGATGCGATATCAAGCCTTCCTGCTTCTTCCTCAGTAAAGACAATAGGAAGGTGAATGTCAGGCCTGGCGGAGAGTGGACTCGTCAGGAGAAGGGCTTCCAGCAGCTCTCCGCACAGACAAGTAAGTGCATTTTCATTCAAGCCACCGTGCGGCTCTCCTTGCCCGAGGCTTCTCCAAAGTGTGAATGAGGGTCTGCTTCCACAACAGTGGGACTGCAGCCCATCGGGAGCGCTGGGCAAAGCAAAGGACAGTACACCAGAGCGGCAGAAAAAAAAAGCCTGTTTGCTTGGGCCCACGCTGCAGCCAGCTCTCGGGACACAGGGAGACCCAGTCTAGACCTGGGCTCGGCTTTCCCAGGGCCCGCGTTTTTCGCTTCGATGAATCTGCTGGGTTTCCCACCTCCCTGTCTGCTGTGCAGGCTCCAGCGTCTGTCTGAAGGGGAAGGAATGTGCGCTGGGTAATGTACCCCCGGCGTTCACGGGACAGCTGGACATCGTGGCCCTAAACCAAAGTTGGAATTTACTGGTAGGATCTGGCACTTACTGGTCCTCTTTGATTGGTGCATAGATGCCATGTGATGAGCACCTTAGAAACACCTGGGAGAATTCTGTGAAGGATTAAATGCCCTTAATCCCATCTTTACACACTGATGAAAATGTTACTGCTTTATTGTACTGAACCACTGCGGCAGGTCTGTCTGCACCCTATTTCACAGCGTTCTCATAGGTAGCCTATACCTATAGCCTAACTGAGATTGTAATGCCTTTTACTCTGGTCTCACTGGATAGTCTGGTTTTGTGATAATCTGGATTTAGGAAAGCTTGCTATTTTTACATTAGGTTTTTGGCTGCAGTGTATATTAAATATGTTACCCTGGAGAAAAATCACAGACATCTCAGATTAAATAGATAAAATGATGTAGAAATCAAGACAACTCAGCAGCTCAACTGAAAATCTCAAACTACTAACAGAAAAGGTGGGGGGGGGGGGAAATCTGCTGCTACTAAACTTTTCTGGCTGATGAGGCTTTTGTGTATGTGCTGAAATCACTAAATGTTCACTTACAATATTGCGGCTTGTTGCTTTCTCCAGCACTCTTACTGTAGATAACAAATCAGAGTTTCCAGTGAAAGTTTTGCATGTTGTTAAAGCAGCCAGATGGGCGGGTGAGGGGGGAATATTCCATTTGTCGGTGCCATGACCCCCCCCCCCCTGTACTGTGCTGTCATCACCTCACTGTACAACTTTTGGGTATTTTAAAGTGAGTGAGATAAATGCTTCCCTACTTTTGCACACTGTACCAATTGCATTTATGTGTATAAAAGCTGCTGCTGAGTGTTTGAATGTAGTGCATCTAATCTGTGTATTTTCTAAAAACCCAAATTCTCTCTCTAATATATATATGCAAACCATGCCCAAATCCTAAAAAATGAGCTGCATCAATCGCTCTGAACACACATGTGGTATTACAGACATCCACTTTGCTGGGATTTCTCCCTTATTTCTCTCTCTCTCTTTATTGTATTTAATTTTGTGCTTTCCGTTTGACAGAAAGACAAACGAGACACTTCCAACTTCGACAAAGAGTTCACCAGGCAGCCTGTAGAACTCACGCCCACTGACAAACTCTTCATCATGAACTTGGATCAGAATGAGTTTGCTGGATTCTCCTATACCAACCCAGAATTTGTCATTAATGTTTAGACAAGATGCAAATGTCACCTCCTGTGCTGGCAATCCAAACCTTCAGATCGCCTTGTAAATACCAACACTCGTCTTCCGGGATTAACGGTGCATACGCTCATACGTGCCCACACTCAAAATGTGGCGATAACTTGTTTTAGGAGGGCCTTTATGTGTGTGTGTCACTTGCTAGCTTGGGTTTTACATCTGGAAATATTCGTTTGTGAGGTAACAGCAGGAGGTAACACTTCTAGAAGCTACCAACAATGGTAACCAATAGAATTTTTAAACAGGTCTAAATATTGTCTCTAAATACCAAATTGCTACAGTCTTTGTAATTTTTAAAATCAGATGCTAAGATTCTGGTAAACTTTTACTTATTCAAAAATTGTTTTCTTTGAATGCTAAGCACGGTTGATATTTGTAACTGTCGTTCTGCGGCTTGCTATGACTGTGAACTTGTCTTAGAGCTTTTTGTTCAAGAATTGAAACATTCAATCTGATCAGTGTGAAGAAGTCTGCTTATAGACATATTTATATTTTTAAATGCATTGTATATACAGTCAAACTGGCTCAATCAAGCTGTCTTCCTCTTTAGCTGACTGTAAAAGTGTACATTTCAATACAACAGTTATTTTTCTTTCCTATTACTCAGGCATAAAACTACAAAATTAATTTCATTCCAGTTCTTATAAATCAGAGCAAGCCTTTTTCTAAGTAAAAGGTGGGATTTTTTTAAAAAACACCTGGAACAATTTGCAGTTTTGATATCCCATGACAACACTCTCATAAATCTTTCTCTTGTTTTTTCACAGACACTTTTGAAAGTTAACAGCTCTGTAAAGGATATTAATATTCTGCCAAAACACACATTTGCAAGCTCATTTTACAGTTTAGCAACTGAAAATCTGCCCCTGAGGAGAGGGCACTACTGAGGGCTATTTTTAAAGGTAACTTTTTTATACTGTGCACCTTTTGCGATTATCTAGGTGAGCAAGGTCATTAATTTTCCACACCCTGATTTCCTTAGTTTTACTCCACAGTTCTGTTTTCAGGGTTTTTATTTAGTAACCCAGGGCCCTATGCATCATTTTTTTTAATTCTAAATTTTACAAAAATATTCCAGCTAATATTTTTAATAAACAGTTTCAGCAGATGTGTAGCCTGCTGCCATATGCCAGAGCAGGCCAAATTGCTTGTCTTTTACCTGGCTAGCTATTTTCCTTCTTGCCTGTCTCTGTTTAGTCACAAACTCAAGTATTAGGCATGTACACATTTGGAGACCTTGATTGTTGTTCCTGTCTCGCTGTATGCGACCTGGATTGGTTTCCAATCATTCTTTGTTTTTTAAAAAAGTACCAATTTTAATGTAAATACACATTAATTCATGAATCTAGTTAAAAGCAGAGGTTGGACTCTTATGGGATATAGAATTTATATAGAGAAAATAGTGGTTTGTAGGTCTTTTCTAAACCTCAAACTTTACCTTTTGACTATTTTTTAAAATGAGTTAAGAGAAAAAAAGCTGCTAACAACTAGGAATAGATGTCTTATGCTCATTCATGGGTCAGGAAAAGCATCCACACAATCCTAGGTTCCTCTGTTTCATTCCTGAATTTAATGGAGGCCATACCTGCTTCTTGGAGCACAGTGTATTCTTGGACTCCTTGAGAACACAATGGTCTGTATTTGAGGAAGTAACATTTTTTTAAAAAATTAAAAACTGCAAATTGTACCAGATCAATTAGAAGGTACATGGGGAACTTTGCATCAGGCCAAGCCCAAGGAAGATCTGGTTTGACGTCATTTATGATGAGAGTTCTCATAACTCCAGCGTATTTTGCAGAAGATGCCCTAATTTCTTCTGCAGATCACAGCTGGCTTTTGAAGCAAATGTGTGACTGTGGCTGTCAGATACAGTGCTACGAAGTTACTATTATTGCAGTGGTGAATGGTTTTTAATTTCTCTCTCATATTTTCAAATGTTAATATCCTGCCCCGACCTATTCAAAATGGAGTATTCTGAATTACTTTATGGCAAGAAAGGTACTCTGGCGACTTTACTGTATGCAATTCTTTACATGCAGCCTAGAAAAGCGGGTGTGGTATCTTTGGATTTAGTCACTCCTTCGTGAAACAAGATTTGCTTAGATGCTAAAGAATTTCCTAAGACCCCCATCCAACAAACAGTTACACGTGTGCTTACCTGTGCTCATGGGAGTTGGCTGGGACTGCGCACATGTGTAAAGCTAAGCATGTGTATCCGTGTCTGCAGAATCTGATCTGGACCCTGTTAGGAGCCAAAGTCCAATGAAGTCATTGCCTGAAGTTACTCATCTGCTTTGGGGTCTGCAGATCTGGGCCTTTGAGTAGACGCACTCAGGCGCTGCCTCCCCGCCATTGCCAAAAAATTTTCCAGGTTTGTGTTCAGATCATTTTAAAAGTACAGCCCACTGTGCAATGGAAACACCTGCCCCCCAGCTGACCCTGAGATTTGTAAGGGTGCTGCAGAGGGAGGACACAATGACAACCCTTAGAGGGTTGGCTCACTGCTTACCGCGGCTTGTGGATGTAAACTGTCCTGAAGATGGAAAAAGAAATGGCACTTTGGGAGGCTCTTCCCCCCGAGGGGTCCAGACAAGCCGTGTTCTGGTGGGCGAATAGCCCTTTGTAAAAATGACAAGTCGACCTGTAATACCCGTTGGCGTGGCTCTTTGCCAGAGAACGAGAGTACAGGATGGAGGGAGGCAAAGGAAAGTCGGTAAGCCGGGCAGGGAAGGGGAGAAGCGCATGAGCCAGAGCCCAGAAAGGGCGAATTCGACCTTGGGTTCCAGGGAGACCCTGGCAAGTCACTCAGTCTGTGGAATCATTTTCCAGAGAAAGTCACGGGTCTGCAGTACTAAGTTAGGGTGACCTGACCACATTTCATGCTCTGTGCAACCTAGATACGCTGACCTAAACCCCGGTCCACAGAACTTCTCCATCACGTCTCGAGAGGTGGATTTACTACGGCGTGGGAAGAGCCCCTTCCGTCTTTCCACTGTGGACTTGTCTACTCCAGAGCATTAGATTTAGACCGAGCACAGCCTAGCAGAGCTGGGGCTCAACCCAACAATCCTCTTGACGCCCAGAGATCCCAGTGTAATGGGGGATTTTATTGGTGCCACCTGATTTTACCTCCTGCGTTCCTACAGGAGACAGCCGGAGGATTTCACGGCCGGGTGCACTGCCCATTCTTGAGCAAGTGCTGTGCTTCCCGGAGAGAGACCCGGAAGTGCTACGAGACGGACCCATCTGCCGTGTTGCATGAGCTACTCCTGTGTCTTAAGGCTGATGTCTTTCCAAACCCCCAGATTACTGGGGAGCAGGAGCCCCCGCAGTCCTCTGCCTGCATTCAGCGTGCCCCTGAACATTGAAGGGGGGGAACTCGGGTGCTTTCTCACTGTGTTTGCTTTCTGGTGCAGTTAGCACCTGTGTAACACAGGTGGCCCCTAAGCAGGGCTGGCCCAACCATAGAGGTGAACTAGGCGGTCACCTAGCATGCCAGGCTTAAGGGGCACCAAAATGGATGGAAGAGAATTTTGTACTCTATTGTTAAAAATATATTAATATGTTCTCTCTTATAACGTGGGAGACGGGCAGCAAAATCATAGTTCGCCTCAAGTGCCAAAACCCTTGGGCCGGCCCTGCCCCTAAGGGCCTTACACAGACCACCCCAAAACTGGAGTCTGCAGCGGGTGTTCGGGGCAGCCGGTGTCTGCCTGGGAGCGTGGGGTAGGTGGTTGTATGTAGTCTGGCTCAGGTCAGGCGCTGTGGAGGCCTGGTTCCAGGCTTAGAGGGAAAACGAATTTGCTTTACTTCTTCAGGCTCGTTGGAAGTTCATTTCCACCCATTTGTGTTTCCATTGTGGGAGAGGCTTCAGCAGCCATGGGGCTAGCTGGTTTGTTTGCAGAGAACCAGCCTGCAGTAAGCCATCTCACACTGCTTTTGAAGGCAGGTTTTGCTTCAGTTGCCGGCAGCAGAGTGGATGGGTTTGGAGTCGGGAAGCCAGGTTCTGAGTCGCTCCCTCCAGGGGGAAATCTGGATCTTTCGGTTTTCATTCCCATTGAGGGGTATAAGATTAGGATCTGAACTGGACTCAGGAGCTGGCCATGGTCAGTGGCATGCTGGGTTGATGCCAAGTGTGTTCTGAGAGTGGGCATGCGCTGGCCAGCTGGCGTGTTTTGAACCCTCCTGCGTTACCCGGCGGGAGTTTTAGGGGATGTGTGTAGTGCTGAGAGAGGAGGTGCATTTTGATATTTATACCAAGGGGTTTTCTTAAATGTGTCTGTTTAGGCACAAGGACAATCAGTTTAAAAAAATGGAAAAGGATTTAAACCAAAATCCAGGTTAAGACCCTCCCGTCTGTCAAAATTAATTCTCTTTTCCCGCTCTTGGCCATGGCCTCTCTCCCCACGATATTCAGCCCTGCGTCCTGGGCCCTGCCTCCATAATCTGAAGAGTAAGAGTCAGATATAGGAGTGTTTTACATCGAGTCTCATTTCCCTTCTGACAACTCTCTCCTCCCCATGCACGGCCTCACAGCTGCCTCAGTCCCACCTAATTTACAGACAGAACGAGCGGGTCCCCCAGCTACCTGCCACATGCACAGTTCTTCTGAGCGGAAAATGGTGCACAGGTTAACCCTGGTGCTTGGTTGGAAACCAGGGTTCGAGTCCCTGCTCCGGCACAGATTTCCTGTGTGACATTGGATCTCCCTGTGCCTCACTTTCCCATTCGCGCAATGGGGCGGCCAGGCCTGCCTCGCTGGCGCAGTTACGAGGCATGCAGATAAGTCCCAAAGGAGGGCTGCTTTGCTCCCCCAGTGAGAGGTGATGAGTCGGGTCCTGATGCTGTTGTGCAATGCTGTCAGTCTGCAGTCCTTCCCATTCCGGATCGCCTGGCATCCTCAAACCTGGCCCTCCCTCTTCCCCGCAGACAGCCAGGCAGGAAGTTCTGGGGAAGCCTTTTAAATGTGTAATTAACAAACCACTTAATGAGCCAGGTCGGTTTTGTGAGGTTTGAATTCTGAATCACTGAGCACATCTAGTACCAGGACCTGGTGTGAGCTTCAGGGATTCAGGAGCTCAGAGATTCGGAGACACAGCTGCAAAATATTGCTTTTCTCCTCCAGGACCTAAAGCCAGCTGCAAGTGGCCCTAGCCTCGTCCCCCCTCAGGAGAAAGAGGCCCGTGGCACACCTGCTTTTATACTATTCAACAAAGCTCACTCTTTCCATTATCACTCATTTTTATTATTTGCTTTACAGTAGCACCTCTAGGGCTTGACCAAGAGCGGGACCCCCGTGTGCTAGGCGCTGTACAAACCCGAAGTGAGCCAGAGCCAGAGAATACACAGTCCCTGTGAATAATTGGTCCATGGGAGGGAGAATGGAGGCACAGAGCAACAACTTGCTCAAGGTCACACTGCAGGTCAGACAAAGGGCTGGGCATAGACGTTGAGTCTCCTCGTGCCTAGCTCGGCTCTGGCCACTAGACCACACTGCCTCGAGAATTTTCAGATGATCTTTGAGACTTTGGAGCTAGACTCGAAAGCAACACACATGCTACTACACACCTCTGCCCTCCCATGTCTGCATTTCCTTGGCGCTTGGGAGCCAAATGTGTCCAAGATGGCGCTCGCATGCCATAACCTTCAGCAGCGACAGAAAGCATAAAGTTAGCCGGTTGCAAACGGCTTCACGCTAGACATTTTCAGCATCACTTATGAAATTTCATCCGAGCTCTCTCAGCCTCACATCTTGCCACCGCCATCAGTTTAATTCCTACTAGAAATCAGAGTAGATTTATTTTCCCAGTGAAACTGCCAGAGTGCACCTGGCTAACAATCATCTTTTGGGATTTGCAAGTAAAGCAGCTAACAGAGATAAGATGGCAATGCATGTGAGCTAGAACTACTGCATATTGCAACCAAGGCTGGATTTTACAAAATGATTTGTGTCGCCAGAGACACGGCATGATTTGCCCGTGTGCCCTTTATGGCCTCATTTATGCCTGTGCAAATGAGATGTAAATGCTCTCCCATCAAAAATGGTACTCACCACAGCATACAGTGTAAATGTGTATGCACTGCAGCATGCAGAAGGGAAGTGAGCACTGTGAAAGCCCTTAATCTGCAATGGTGTTGAGCCCCTTGCTTCAGAGCTCAGCTGTGTCCATGCAGAAGTGGCACCAATTTGACCCAATTGGTGTTTAAAGTTACACCCGGGCACTCTGAGCTGAGTACGAGTGTAGTACGTTTCGGTTCCCCTCGCACCTGTTCCTACTCCAGTGAAACTAATTCGTCAGACGCCACTTTCCAACCAGACTAAGAGCATCCACACGGCCTTTTCCTCAGATTTAGCTGAAGACATTTTGAATTCCACCTTCGATTAAACCCATGCAGGTTTGTGTGTCACCAAATTCCCAGCAGAGGGTGAAAGGGGGAGGTGCAGTAAATAGCCCCGTGAGCTCTTGGTCCCAGGGGGTCAATGTGATGATGACTCGTCGGTAGGACAGATGCCGTGTAAATGACGGATCTAATGTTGTTTAAGCTTCTGCAATGACCTCAGCCGAACAAACACTGCAGCGTCTCTGCTTCTGCAGTTACATTTGTGCCCTTGAGTCTGTAATTGGTGGGAGATGGTGCAAGCAACATGCTTCGTGCATGGAAATGTCCTCCGGACTCCAGGTTGTTTTTAACGACCATGTTCCCAGTGGCAATTAAAACAACCGACCACCCAATTGAAAACTGTCCTTGTTAATCAATTTGTGTTTTGAATTGAATTTCGCCTGCAAGTGTTTGCCACGATTTCTACACCGTATAATACCTGCTGTGTTTGTCCAAGGGTTCTCTTGAAAACCTCCTTTTAAATGGACATGTAATCTTTATTCTCTTTGCTGCATGTATGAAACAAATAAATATAACATCCTTTTAAAAAAAACTCCTGTGTACCTGGGGTCCCTTGGCTCATGGAAAGCTGGTGGAGGACATGTTGGGGGTTATTTTACAGGGATCCGTGGAGCATCACCGTGTGTGCACTAATTGGATAGTTGTGTCCTGTTGATCTAACTCCTCTATCTCAGCATTGAATCATATAGCACAGGTAACACTGACACCATCTAGGCTATTTCGGTAAAGTGAAGTCTATCCAGAGTATTGGGTTCTAACAAATAGACTTTTGTGGTGACCTACAAGTAGGTTGAAGTCCTTGAAACTGCTATGTCAGAGCTAGCTGCTATTTATTAACTGTGCTGCTTCTTTCTAGCAGGGGCTTATCTCCGTCCTGGGCTCAGGGAATTGTTCCCACCCACTGCATTTTTGAGACTGGTTCTTCTTTCCATCAAGGCAGCAGATGGGTGTAACCCTCCCAGCATTTTTGTGAGTTTGCACAGGGCCAGGACCGGTGAAGTTCACGCTGGCCACTCTTCAACTTTTATGTTACTTAGATTATAAAGGATGTTTTCAGATGCAGCATCTTGTGACTTGGCTATCTAAGTACTACAGAGACCGTAAAGCCCACACAGAGACAGAGAGTTAATCCCCAGCATTTTCAGCTCCGGTATACTTGGCTCTCCCCGTAAATTCTCTTACAGAGCCTAGGAACGTTTCGCCTCTTTTATGCTGTGCCACTAGACATGGCTAAAGCCATGATGGCCAGAGATGCTGCTGTTCCACACAGCTAAATACAACTGTTCCTGTTTGTACTGCCATGAATCCGGACCCTATTGTGGTAGGTGCTGGATAAACGTCTTGCCGATATGCCCCTGCGTTTGGAAAGAGCTACCAAACAAAGAAGGGGGGGGGGGCTCAAATCCAATGGAATAGGAAAGTCTGAGCTATTTCAAGGTCCAGGGGGAGCCGTGTTAGTCTAGTTCAGCAAAACAAACAAGGAGTCCTGGGGCACTTTTAAAGACTAACATTTATTTATTGCATGAGCTTTTGTGGGAGAAAATCCCACTTCATCAGACGCTTGAAGATGGGGAACTTACAGAATGGGAGCAAAATAATTTTAGCCCATAGGCTGCGGGGAGGGATGTGACTTTTCTGCACCTTGTGTAGGCTGGAATTCGTTCCTCTTGGCTTTGGAGTTCTCTTTCCTTGATCCAGGGGTTTCATGATGATAACTTTTAACAGTCAAGTGTCTGTTTACCGTGTCTAAGCTGGTTGCCAGCTTGGCAAGTTTCTCTAGGTTTTGTGGTTTCACCAGATCAGACTGCTTTGCTGTTTGAAAAGCTGTGGCTAGGGTTAAATCACTCTTCAGCTGGAGCGATGGTGAAAGGCTTTCATCTGTTAGCCTATGAACCAGCCTGTCTGATATTTCCATGTTCTGTATTCCCAAAATTAAGCTTTCAGCCAATGTATACAGAGCTCTTATAAAACATTCAGCATTTCCCCCCGGCTCTTGAATTTTCTAGTGGAAACATGCTCTTTCCTAAACCACATTTATCTGAGGTATAAGGTATGCATCAAACATTTTCGTGATGGTCTTCAGTAAAGTCAAAGGCTGTAAAGATAATTTCCGCCTCCTTCCCCCTAACAAAAACAAAAGAAGATACCTGTATATTTCCAGATTCTTTGTGGAGTTTGCTAGCAATGCAAAATCTTGCAATATAGCATTTCCAGTCTGCCCCTTCTGAAGGTTTGTCAAAGCTGAAGTTCTTTGGGGGCACTGAACAGTAAGTAGCACATTGCTGAGATCCTGCAACCTCTGTTGCTGTTTTCTTTCTGTTCTCAACTTACTCCTGACACTGTCGTGTACTTCTGGACCAGATGCATGTGTGAGAGGAGGGAGGGGTGCGTACAACTTGCGTACACACATGCGATGTCTTCGCCATAAGATCCTTTAACCATTAGTGCACTGCCAGATATGGTTGAGACTTATTTAAATTGGGGATTTTACACACAGGGCCACCTAGTGCTGAACACCAGCATACAGATTAACCTTACACTTGGTAAGAACCTTCCTTTGTCACAAGCTTAGTCTCTCCGTGTGTTCTCGCGTGTCAGTGACTAATCTGTAGGAGCTCTCACACCACCAGTTACACGCATGAATCTCCAGGTTGTTTTGTTCTTCATGGCTCACCCTCTTCTCCTGAAACAAGCCCAGGAGAGGGGGTGTTGCTGAGCGGCCTTCTTCATGCCATCATGACTGGAGTCGCTTCTTGATCATCAGTTTACTGAATGTGAGCTTAACAGCGACGTGTCTGTTTCCCCAGCAGCGGCACGGCTCCTGTGTTATTGGTAGGCAATACCTAGCAGCACGGATCCGGCATCTGATTGCTTTCTCTTTGGTCTCCATACTTGAACAGAGTTGTCTGAAAGATGCTTCTTGTACCTGACGCTGACTTACAAATTGCCATCAGTGTATTGACTTTTGCAACAGTGAAGTTTTGTGAGGGTGGTGACAGACCATTTCCTCCGTCAGTTGGTAATTACATATCAGCTTGCAGGGAGATGATTTACTCTGTGGCCACGACAACCTTGGAGGACTTATACGATTTTGTTACTTTTCCTGTGGCTGTAAAACTGGTGAAGCATACGGGGAGGAATTTGGTTTGAGGACAATTCCTCTACAGTTTAAACAACAACGAAAGCGCACCTTGGCTGCAATTCTGGGCCGTGTCTCTATAAGCTGCAGCAGAGGAGGAGGAGCAAGGGCAAAGATGGTTTGGATCTGAGCTACTCTAGGGGCCAGTGTAGTGTCTGGCATAAATTAGAGAAACTGAGGGCTACTGTATTTTGCTCAGAACCAACACAATACTCTATGTGAGGACCCTACGCCCTGCCCTAGGGCTAGTGTGGGGCAGGACAAACCCTTCACTGGGAAAATAGCAACTTCCAGCCTGCTGGAAAATACTTCTTAGCTTTAGTTCTTTTAGCTTCATAGAATCATAGAATAATAGGGATGGAAGAGACCTCACGAGGTCATCTAGTCCAACCCCCTGCTAAAAAGCAGGACCACTCCCCCTAAATCACCCCAGCCAGGATCTTGTCTAACCGGGCCTTAAAAATCTCCAAAGATGGAGATTCTACCACCTCCCTAGATAGCCCATTCCAATGCTTCACCACCCTCCTAGTGAGAAAGTTTTTCCTAATATCCAACCTTGACCTCCCCAGCTGTAATTTGAAACCATTGCTCCTTGTTCTGTCCTCTGTTACCCTCGAGAACAGCCTAGCTCCCTCCTCTTTGGAGCAACCCTTCAAGTAGTTGAAGGTTGCTATCAAATCTCCCCTCAGTCTTCTCTTCTGTAGACTAAATAAGCCGAGTTCCTTCAGTCTCTCCTCATAAGTCATGTGCCCCAGCCCCCTAATCATTTTTGTTGCCCTCCGCTGGACTCTTTCTAATTTGTCCCCATCCTTTCTGTAGTGGGGAGCCCAAAACTGGACACAGCTTCTGCAAATGAAATGTTTGGTTTTCAACACTTTTCTTAATTACAGGCACTAATGACAAAACCATTGTGACAAATGACTTCATTTTTGAATAGTGACGTTAATTAATTCGGACGTTAGATCCTCCATCAGAGTCACCCCAAAACCTTATTAAGCAGTCTGCTTACATAGTAGAACATCGTGGGCTATGAAATTGAAGTCTCTGCCACCTGCCAGGTAAAATTCTCCCCACCTCTGAGGTGGGAATGATCTGACTGAGATGAGAAGTAGAAAGGGTTGGCGCGCACACTGCATTTTCCTCTGGAGCCATCGCTCCATCCATCAAAGACACCAGGAAGAACACAGCCTCATTAATGTTTGAAAGAGTGACCAGAAGCAGTTTTGCTTTAGTTTCTGACCTTCAGGAGCCATCTCCCCAAGGCCATCTTTCAAGCATTTAATTTGCATTACACTCCTGTTTGCCTCATTATTTTTATCCACTCCTTCATCAAAGAATTTAAATCAAATCAATTAAAATGTGGCAGGTTGGAGCAGCATCAAACCTTGCATGGTGGCTCAGGCCATGAAATCTTTCTTAATCTGCCATTATTTGTTCTTTAAAGCTCTCTTTATAACGTCTCCTCCTCCTCCTCTCAGCTGAGGGAAGAGAGTCTCCTGGATAAGGCACAGGACTGTGGATCAGGAAGCCTAGATCCTCCTCACAGCTCTACCCCGCTGAGCCCCTGAGTAAGCGGTTGCTTTGGTGTTCCCATCTGTACAATGGGAGCAATATGCATCTTGCCAGCCTGGGGGGGTGGGGGAGCGGTGAATTCACAACTACTCAGGCAGAAAGGGTTCCTGTTTACTTCCTTCACTGTTCTGAGCTCTAACAACAAGTGGCAATCGAGGTTTGTTCCACATGGGCTAAAGTGTAGGGAAGTGAATGGAAAGACTCCCATTGCCTTCAGTTCAGGCTCCTCCTTGCCAACCTGGAGCTGCTAAATTCCCAGTGAAGTTACTGCACCTCTTTGGTCCCACGGGCTGTGGCGTTTCCCAGGAAGGCAGTAAATACTTGGGACTCACCCAGTCTGTCTGTTGTGGCGACACACCAGGTTACAGACTTCTTAAAGCAGGATCATAAGCCAGTTACGGGAGGTGCCCCCTTGGCCATAAGCTTTCACCTGTGCCCGGAGGTCTAGAGAAGTCACTGAATTCAGTGTCGTCCCTACCATTGAGTCCCACGGTATCACTTAAATAATGCCTTACGTTTTCAGAGGGCCCACAGACAGGAGGGCCCTGGAAGGTGGGTAGGAATCGTAACCACCATTCGCAGATGGGGAAATAGACACACAAAGAGGCAAAGAGCTCAAGTCCTAGATCCCATCCTCCCTGCTCAACCATCCAGAGCCCAGAGCAGTAACATCATGCAGCGAGGGCCAGAGTCAGTTAAACGTCACTGTTCCCTCGCTTCGTTATGGGCCTGCCCAATCTCCCCTCCATCAACTGAGACAAAGATGTGCAGCAATGAAAGCCGGGGGGAAAGGTCTCATCTAGACCAGCCCCTGGCTACAGCAGCTCTATTCTAGTTTTAAATGCAAGAGGGCTTTCACCGCTGGAGCTGGGAGGCCACAGCTTCGTAGATCTCATTCATAGGCAGTTACTGTCTGGCAGGAGCATATCTTCTTGTGCAGGGTTTAAGCTTTTGGGGGCAGGAACTGAATTTTTGCTGTGTCTCTGAACAGTGCCTAGCACACAACGGATCCTAGTCCGGGGCCGAAATGCCTTAGTCCAAAGAATGAACAAATGGCTTTAGCACACTCTCAAAAGGGGATTTGCAGGGCCAGGTGGTAGTTCTCTTGTGGAGCCAAACTTTCCAATGTGGGCTTCTAAATGGAAGCTGCTTACTTTTCATTTAGACACGTAAACCTCACACTGGATGTTTGGACACTGAAATGTCAAATTTATGCATGAGGAATGGACCAAAACGAGACCTGGGAACTGAATATCTCTAAATACAAGCCTGAACCGCAGGACAGCACTGGTCAGCAAGCCACAAAGGAGCTGGGAGAAGAGGACAGTGAAACTGCTTGTCAGAGGAGCTACTGGGGACGGAGGTCAGAATCCAAATGAAAGAACAAAAAGTAGCAGCCAGACATGAGTTTCCTCCCAGGTGAACGAGACAGTCTGGGGAAAGAGGGTGAAGAATGACACACAGCACTTAGGAGAAAATTTCAGGTCTCCTGAGTCAGAGAACAGGAAAGAAAGACAAATGCTCACATAAGATTAGTGAAATTGCAATAGAGGAGCGAAAACACATGGCGGTGTAAAAGCACTCTAAGATTTAAAGGGCAAGAAAGGTTTGTGGAGAGGAAATACTAAGTATGTTTTAGTGACATTAGCTGATTTGGCTGAGCTTTCTGTTACCTCTTAGGATGATTGCAGAATGATTTGAGTAAAGAAATCAAGTATGGTATCGGTGCATTAAAGGAGGAAGAAATGAAAACTAGATATTTCCGTTTTCCAGTCTCGACAAATGAGAGTGCTGGGAAGAATTGCTGCGGCTGAGCCCCCTGTATGGCAGAAGGGTGACTAGAGGATTTCTTCCACCTCTAACTATAAAGACAATCTGCGTAACGTTCATATTTTCATCTCTGGCTCTAGTAGCACTGCCTGTTGTTGAAGTTGCCTGACTCTTCCCATTCCACAACCCTGTTTTCAGCTGCCTATGACTATACCAATTGGGCTGAAAATTTCCAAGCCTGGTGTTTGCCTCAAGTTGAATTGGTCTGGAATGGGCCAGCCAAAACAGCTCAGCCATATCTGAGAATGAGGCTAATGATGGGAAAAAAATACATTGGTTAGTTATTTAAAAACAAATCTGGTGACTTTTTTTTGTAGAGAAGTTCTACCACCCCCATGCTTTGGAACAGGGGCTTGGAATTTGGTAGGTGGTGGCCTTTGGGTCTGGGGTGTGCTTTTTGCTGGTCTTAAGAAAATCCACGCAAATTTGGTCAAGTGCCAAGTCTTTGACAATCTCAGTTTGTGTATGTTCAATTAACCACCTCTTGCGTCTGAAAGCTCCAGAAATGCCATGAGCACTGAGCATGCTCCATCCCTCACCGACTGAGGGCAGGGCAATTGAAACCATGCTTCCCTTGTAATCGCTGTGCTGGGCCAAGGTGGGGCAGGGCGCCTGAACTGACAGCAGAGCGCCTGGGTCTCATGTATCCTCAATGACACTGTTGCTGGTGCTTTTGCAGCGTGGAGGAGAAAGCCGCCTGCTTGCAGAGGGGACAGGAGTCACACCTGGGAGGAAAACAGACCAGAAGTCTAGTGGCACTTTTAAAGACTAACACATTTATTTATCGCATAAACTTAATTCTGGCCTTTCCTAACCTTTGCGTGCTTGATTTTGCAACCTTGATAATATCGTTTTTCGTATATAACAAATGCACGCGCGTAAGCACACATTTGTATATGTATAAAAATCACAGTGTGTCCTGTGGGAAAGCAGACTTTACCGGGTAAATCGTTGGTTTCCTTATCTCAGACACACACAGCTTTTCAACAGCTATTCATTTTACCGCTGGATATTGGTTTTTAAAGGTTGCCTGACTCATAATCTCATCCAACCAGCAGCAAAGAAATGTTTGAGAGATCTGAGCGGCAGAGACAGCAGAAAGACCTTTGTAACGAGGAGAAGTAAACAATCAAAAGCTGCATGATTTGAAAGACATTTCTCAGTGTAATCTCTGTGTACTGGAATTTTGCTTTGGTTCTGGGCTGTGGTGCCACTTGGGGGTTGTTAAAGAACTGGAACACTAATAGGACATTGTTGATCTGTGTGTAGGAGAAACCCCCAGCTAGACAGAATGGCCATGGGGGCAAGACACTAAACTGGCACTCAGTTCCTCAGCCACAGACTGCCTGCATGACCTTGGGGCAAGTCAATTCCTCCATGTGTGCCTTACACCTCTTCTCTTCCTGCCCATTTACTCCAGTAGCTGGAAAATCCGGAAGCATCTCCACAGAACAGTCTAGAACCCCATGGAGGGACAGGTTAAATGTTAGAAAACTAGCTTTAGAATAGGGGAAAGTGCAGGAGGAGGAGCAATGGAAAGAAGGTCTTTTGAGCAGCAATAAGCTAATTCCCCATTGGCCAATCCCATTTAAGGCTCCTATTGAGCGTGTAGGAATTGTCAGGCTGGATTAGACCCAAAGTCCATCTATTCCATTGTAATGTCAGCACTAGGAAGGAGCAGGAACACTGCATCAGGCAGAGGTGTGATAGCCTGCCCCCCGCATTAGGTCCCCTTCTAAACCCTCATCGTACGGCTCCTTCCGAATATTAAAATTCCCCCAACTCACACACTCTCCTGGCCTCACCAGGAGACAGGGTGGCACGAGCCACTGCCTCCTGCATGCAGATGCAAGGAAAGAAAGAACCTATCTCCTCTGCTGTGAGCAGCAGGACCTGGCAGTTTGCCATATTACTACTGCAGAAAGGGTGGAGGAGGAGGAGGAGGAGGAGGAGAAGAGAGAGAGAGAGAGAGAGGCAACCAGCTACCAGCCCTAGGGCCAGACAGCTGACCTGTTAAAACCCCTGGAAGGAGAGGAGATGGTGAGCTATCCATCCATTGCTCAAGGTAAGTGGGTGTGGGGACCGCTGGAAGGGACCCAAAGGAAAACAAATGGCTGGGTCTGACTCCTCCCCTGGCACTTCCTGAGACCAAGAGAGAAGAGGTTTCTAGGTGTGGTTCTCTTCCCCTACCAGACCAAAGGGAGGAGGTGCTGTCTTCCCAGCCCATGGTGAGGAGGTGGAGAAGCCAGTCTGCAGGGCAAACAGAGCAGCTGTCACTGGTGGATGCAGTCAGGACAGAGGCATGCAGCAATCAGCTAAGGCTGCTGTGCCTGAATGCTGCTGATTGTCATAGCTGGCAAATTTTATCTTTTGATTCCCCATTAGCATTTTCCAGGACTTCTGATTCCTTTGAAGAATCTTTAAGCATCTCCCTGTGAAAACTAGTTCCAAGCAAAGAGACCTTGGAGATTAATGAGCTCCTTATCCTACTGAGATGGAGAATCAATACAGCAGCACAAAGAGGTGTGTGTTTAATATCTTTCAGCTGGCCTGGGAGGCTGTGCTCTAAAACATGATGCAAGGGGTTCTTGGGTGCAGGTTCGGGTCATCTCTGTCACTACCAGGAGGGAAAGTCTTGTTCCAAAGTGCTAACTCGGTGGGAACTTAGTATCTAAACTATGTGGCGAATCCTGGGGATTAGAGTCTGCATGGGACAAGCAGGAACATCAGCGTTGGGACAGGCAGAGGCAGTTGGCAAATTCCCCAGTTACTGGGACAATACAAAACGTTTGAGAAGGTCAGACGGCCAGTGACAGGATAGCTACAGGTGGTCAAGGGGAGAGGGTAGTAGGGCGATCTATGGGCCAGGTGTCTCTATTTGAAACAGGTGTATAATAGAGGAACATGCATTACACTTGGTCAGGTGCCACCTGTCCTCCAAGGACCTCCGTACATTTTACAAACCATTCCTTTAGTGTTGCAGGCCCCATGCTGTCCAGTCTAGTTAGGTGTGTGTAATGTGCCCCCCCATTAGTAGGTAACTGATGGAGCAGGGAAGTTTTATACCCATATTACAGATGAACAAATTGGGGCAGGAGATTAGGAGGCTGCTTCGGATGGCTTCAGCACATCACATGGCTCTGGGGAATGGAGCTGTGTGAGTGTCTATGGGGCATATTGATGGCTCTGGGGAATGGAGCCGTGTGAGTGTCTATGGGGCATATCGATGGCCATGGGGAATGGAGCCCT
>ML685786.1:1858344-1885409 GCA_007922175.1 Pelusios castaneus | reverse complement strand
CCTGTGAGTGTCTATGGGGCGTATCAATGGCCATGGGGAATGGAGCCATGTGAGTGTCTATGGGGCGTATCTATGGCCATGGGGAATGGAGCCCTGTGAGTGTCTATGGGGCATATCGCTGGCTCTGGGGAATGGAGCCATGTGAGTGTCTATGGAGCGTATCTATGGCCATGGGGAATGGAGCCCTGTGAGTGTCTATGGGGCGTATCGATGGCTCTGGGGAATGGAGCCCCGTGAGTGTCTATGGGGCGTATTGATGGCTCTGGGGAATGGTGCCCCCTGAGTGTCTATGGGGCGTATCGATGGCCACGGGGAATGGAGCCGTGTGAGTGTCTATGGGGCGTATCGATGGCTCTGGGGAATGGAGCCCTATGAGTGTCTATGGGGCGTATCCATGGTTCTGGGGAATGGAGCCCCGTGAGTGTCTATGGAGGTATTGATGGCCATGGGGAATGGAGCCCTGTGAGTGTCTATGGGGCGTATCGATGGCCATGGGGAATGGAGCCCCGTGAGTGTCTATGGGGTGTATCGATGGCCATGGGGAATGGAGCCCTGTGAGTGTCTGTCTATGGAGCACAGACACCTGTGTATAGACTTATTGCTAAATGTCAGTTTTACCATGCAGCTGCAGAGCAGAAATGTTTCACTGGATGATTGTTGAAATGTAGAGCCGGGCACAGCATGAAAAATGCTGGTTGAGAAACTGAGTTTGATTTAAGGATATTTACTTTGTATATTTTGACAACTTGAGTTTTAAAAGTTACAAAGCTTTAACTTTTTGAATCTCAACCTCTCCTGTCATTAAATCATCATTGTCTGAGTCACCCACCCCCCAACTTCCTTCAACCTGGAATTTTACAGCTATAAAACTAATCTAAAAAGTTTAAACCCCCATAACTTTGGGCAGCTAGGACAATGTAACACTATAAATCTTTAAAAATACTTCAGCCTACCCCAGTAACATCCCTTGAAGTTCAGCCAAGCCTGCCTGTCCATGAATGAGTGGTGTGCACACATCTACCACCGTGGCTGAGGAATTTATTCCGTGGTTGCGCTGAGCAGCTCTAGGGCCATGTCCCTCGTCTGGTGTCCAGCTTTGGGCCGGACATCCTGCCCCTGGCCAGCTCTCCCCTCCTGCTCTGGCTGGGGAGGGCGTTCACAGGGAACAGGGGCGGGGGTGCGGTGCGGTGCTGAGAGGTAGGTGTTGGTCGGGGCAGGTGCGCCTGGGTCCCAGTCTGGTCCAGGGCCCATCTCGGCATGAGCGGCTCTTGGGGGCCCTGTGGCTTTTATTAGGTGGGGGGGGCGCTCCCGAACTGTTCCCGCGGGGCTAGCCTCGGCGGGGGCCGGTGTCCTGCCCCCGGGGTGGGGGTCACGCGGTGGCCGGGCCCTGAGCTCTGCTGGGGGGGGGGAGAGCGAAAAGGCTCTTCCCCATCCTGACTCCCGCCCCACCCCGTCCCGTCGCGGGTACTGGGCCGGGCTCGGGTCGCCCCTCGGGGCTGGGGGAGAGCCTGGGAGGGGGGCGAGGGGTTCGGCCCCGGGGCGGCGGCGGGTGTGAGTCTGGGGGGCGGACTTGTGAGCTGCGTGTGACAGATGTGGGTGTGAGCGGGGCTCTGAAGGCTGGGTGCGGGGCGAGTCTTGCCCGTGGCTGTTTGCGGGGCAGGAACTGGACCGGGCGGGAAGCTGGGTGGTGCGGAGGAGAGTCGGGGTGGGGAGCGGAGGACGGACTCGACGGGGCGGAGGAGTGTAGGGGACGGGGACGGGGCGGAGCGGGCTGGCGGAGGGTTGAGGCGGGGATTGGGCGCGGCGGGGAGCAGAGGACGGACGGGGTGGTGCGGTGCGGTGCGGGGGAGAGTGGGAGCGGAGGACGGACGGGCGGTGCGGGGGAGAGTCGGGGCGGCGCGGAGGAGGGTCGGTGCGGGGAGCGGGGCGGAGACGGGGCGGGGAGCGGAGGACGGACGGGGCGGGGCGGAGGAGAGTCGGTGCGGGAGCGGGGCCGGCCGCTCGCCCGTGAAGGGAGCCGCCTGCAGCCGGGCCCGCCCCCCGCCCGGCGGAAACTTGAGCGAAGCGCTGCAGGCCGGGCTCGGCTCTTCTGCCCGCGGGCTCCGCCGGGCGGCCCGGTTCGGAGCGGAGCGGAGCCGAGCCGAGGGCGGGCGGGGTGCAGCGGGCGGCTGGGACCCGCGATGCCCGCCCGCCCTGCCCGCGGCTCGGCGTAGGGGCCCGGCCCGGCCCGGCATGCGGCAGGATGGGGCTGTGTGAGCGCGGCGCCCCGATGCTGCTCACCACGGTGGGGGCCTTCGCCGCCTTCAGCCTCATGACCATCGCGGTGGGCACCGACTACTGGCTCTACTCGCGGGGCGTCTGTCGCGCCAAGGCCGCGGGGGACAACGAGACCAGCCGCAAGAACGAGGAGGTGCTGACCCACTCGGGGCTCTGGCGGACCTGCTGCCTGGAAGGTAGGGCCGGGCCGGCTCCGCTTCGCCCGGGGGCTCCTGCCTCCTCGCCGGGATGCCCCAGCCGTGCGGGGCGCCGCCGCCCCCGGGAGAGCGAAGAGCTCCGCGGGCCGGAGCCAGGGTCTGTGATACGAGACCCGCCTCTCTCCCAAGGGCCGGGGCCGGGGCCGAACCCGAACCAGGAGTCCCCCCTCCGGGAAGCTGGTTGGCCCCGAGCCGCCGGGAAAGCCGGGGCAGTGTCTGGGTCTCCCTGGTGCCGGGTGGAGCTCTGTCTCTGTCTCCGTCTGTCCGTCTCGCCGTTAGTTTGGAGGAAGTTGGGGGCAGGTCTCCTGTCCCACTGACAGACTGATCCAGGTCCCCTCTCCGCTCTGGGCACCACCTCCCGCTTTCGCTTCTGGAGCAGCTGGTGGTGTCCGGGGTTCCCGGAGAAACAGCTACTTTAGGGCGGAGAGCAGCTTCCGTGCTGGTGTGGCAGCAGACCCAGGTCTTGCTTTCAAACCACGAATCTGGGGTCTGGAGCCCTCTTTGCAGGACTACAGCTGGGTGGCTCAATCCAGCTGTGCCCAAATTCTCCAGGAAATAGAACCACTCACCCACCCCTTCATCCTCCCCATGCGAGCTTACCCTTCACCTTCCTGTCCGTGCCTCCTTCCCCCAATCTACTTTCCCCCATCCCTAAACGGCTGTGTCAGAACTTCACTGGGGCTGGGAATTTACATCAGTCCAGAACCTCCTTGCCAGCTGCTCTTCCCTGTATTCTCCATCCCAAATCGGATACAATCTCCAAAGCAGATTCTGCTGTCGCCGCATGACTCTGTCCCTTGTCAGGGTTGCTTGTTCCCAAAGCTATTGGGTGCTATTTTTACTAGGACTTGAGAATTATCATTAAGTGTAAATTTAGCTGAATCCAAGCACTAATACCTGAGCAGTAAAGAATGAAGGGGGTGGGGCAGGTTAACCTAGGACTTTGACTTGAATTGCCTTTTACAGCACAAAATTCCTTTCCTCTTCTCGCTGTATAATGAGAAGTTCTCTCTCTAAGCTGGCTGTCTAAGGAAACTGTGATAGATCTAAGGTGTCTGTTTCTTTCTTGTCTTGGAGTGCTCCATAACTGATGAACGAGCACCCAAAAAAGTCTTTCTTTTCATGGTGTGTAAATGGTGTAAAAGCCTGAACTGAATAGTGGGAGCATTTTCATTGATTCCAGTGGGCTGTCTATCAGGCCGTTAACTGTATATACTCATTTGTGGTACATGGGCACTTTGGGGATGGGGGCTATCTGCCTTCCTGCTGTAACTTGATGCTTTGGAAGGGACCAGGGTTGGGAGATTTTTAGAAATGGTACCTGGTCTCTTTCAGGACACAGGCAAGAAGGTGCCATTCAGCATCAGCCTGAAGCTGAAATGGGAATAACGCACTGCATTTCCCATAGGCCAGGGGTTAAATCGGAGATGACTAATGAGGAGTGCCTGACGGAACCAATCATTCCTGTGTTGAGATCCTGGCTTCTACCCTTCCTCTGGTCTTTTAGGGCCCTGATCCTACAACTGACAGCTTGGAGGTGGATTGCTGCCCCTGGAGATTGGTTTCCACCCCAGCGGTCTGTCCATGTAGACTCTCCATGTCGTGTCAGCTGCAGCCCTGGGGCCTTAGCTGGTAGGCTCTTTGGGCAGGCACTCTATCTACTGTTGTGTTTGTGCAGCATCTAGTACCCCGGGGCCTCTGTTCTGATTGGGGCCATCGGGCATTACTCATTGTGGAAGGTTTGGGGTGCGAGAGATCCTTTGTTAGTCACTGAGCCATCCAGTGCCCACGAGTAAACTGCCAGTTCTGAAAGCAATGGAATTGCTGGGGGTGCCTGACCACGTGACGCAAGATGCGACAGACACCCTCTTGATCTTTGTCTGAGAAATTAGTTTGTGTTTTGCGTCTGTTAACTGATCTGATGCTGGGAAGTCAAATGCGCCTCCAGCAAAGCGTGAGCAGCAGATCAACATTGTCAGCTAGATGGAAGGGGACATTTTGCTGAAATAAAAGAGCTTTGAATTTCCTTCTCTAATTCAATATATTCTCAACAGCTGTTACATTAGTTGCTTTGAAATCCACCCTTCTCTGCTGTGCAATAAGATGGCTGTTAAGATAGTGCATTAAATACTTTTTATTCACAAGAAATACTGCGTGGTTTCTATGGGAGATATCTCTTCAATCATACCTGAATTTCTGTATATTCATTTTCCTGGATTGGAAATACTTGAATTTTGCCCTATATCAACATTTACTGAAAATGGCCCAAAGGGACTCATCTTCCCTTGATGCAGAATACGCTATTAACATTAACAGGTGCTCTCCATGCATGGAGGAGAGGCTACCTCACAGCTTTTTAATGTGTTATATGCAGAGAAATTAAATGTCAATCTATTGCATGTTAGATTTTCTCTACCATTATCTAGTTGAGTGTTTATGGCAGATTATGAAAACGGCCAAAGTGAGTGCTGAGTTCATACTGTATTTCCAGGGCCTTTTAAATACATGTCAGTTACATAGGCACAGTATTTGTGTGGGAACAATTTATATCACATGACCGTAGAAAAGCCCATAGGCAAAAGAGGCTAAATCTTGAATGAAATAGCAACAGACCTATGTAGAGACACCCATGCTGGCAAATACAAATTAATGGTTGACTCATTAGTTAGTCTAGGCAGCAGTTCACAAACTACTACGCTAACAGAGCCTTTGTTTTAAATTGTATTTGAATTTTAATTATCTCTTATACGATATCTGAATATCTTATTAGGATACCTTATTGCGCTCTTTGCTCCAACTTGACAAATACATTTTGTTTCTGTGCCTCCTCTTTGGTGCTTTATACTAAATTGTTTCCCCTCTTCATTGACTTTATCACTAATACAGAAAGGGGGAAACGCATAGAACTTTTTTGGAGAAAGTTAGAATTAAGGAGAGTTGATTTGGGCTTTGATTCTTTTCCCATAAGCACCAACTGTTTGGTTTCCATCAGATTTAATGCAACTCATCAGCATTAAATAGAGTTCTCCTTACGGTTCTCTCCCTTACACTGGTGTCAGTTAGGAGTCACTTCAGCTTATTACAGAAGTGTGAATCGGGTGTGAATGAGAGGACAATCGGGTCTGGTTTGTTTGAATGAGCCATATTTCTAGGCCCTGTTTTGCCCATTCCTCTTTCTCAGGCGCCTTCCTCACTACGCCCAATCCAAAATACAGCTCTCTCTGGATGTAGCCCCGGGCTCACCACTGCCTTTCCAGAGCACTACAAATATTGCCCAACTTCTTGAAGGGAGAGCAGCAAAGTGATCTTTTTGTATCTGACGCTGCTGTGGCATCACTGGCTGAGTGAGCGTCCGAGTCCCTTGTGCAGAAAATACTCACTTTCTTACCCCCGACTGCTCCTCGACTGAGGCGGCCCTTCTGGATCATGTTTCAGTCCATCTAGCTCCATATTTTGCCTCCAGAAGTAGCCATGGTCTGATGCGCTGACTGACTGATATCGTTCCTGGTGGATGAAGGTGGTCAGCTGTTCTTTCATTATTGTGGGGTGACCTTTGTTCACTTGCTCGGCCGACACAATTAGATATGTTCCATTAGTAGTCTGAACACCATCTAGGACTATTGTAACAAAGTCCTGCAGCCTCATTCATGGTTGCAGTGGCCTCCTGGGTCTACCCCTGAATCCCACTGGGGGCTTGGTCTCTGCAAGGCTGGTAGCCCACCTGGCTGTTCCTGCTGTTACCACAGTGGCTAGAGGCCCCGGTAAAGATTGTGCTAGGCACTGGTCGCAGGGTGGGCCACACTTCTGCCTCTTGGCACCACAGAAACCAGCTCACACAGCACTGGTTGTGTATCCATTGAGTGATTTCTCTGAATTCCCTCCATCAGCACCTTAGCGTCCTGTACAACCGTCTGTTTGCATCATTCCTTCTGCTTCTGGTCCTCCCCTCAGGATCTGAGAGGAGCTAGGATCTCCCTATCTGGAGGCCTCAGCTGACCTGCTCCTTTCTCCACCCCCTTGGGCTTCCTTCCTGTGCCTCTGCATCTGTCTTGAGCTGATGGGCTAACTGGCTTCTTAGCTCATCGAACTCACCAGCCTGATTAAAGTAATTAGCTATTTACACCAATCAGCTTTCTCCAGCCTATCTGTTCATTACCTGCTCTGTCACAGAACTCCACAGGTACCTGCGCCAAAGAGCTCCCAGTCTAAATAGAAAAGGGGCGGAAGGGCGAACAGGGGCAGGGACTTGCCCAGGTGCATCCAGCAGGTCAGTGGCACAGCTGGGAATGGAACCGAAAACGCAGAAGCCTCGGTCCAGTAAAGATGCTGAGTGGAGCTGAGCCCTGCAGAACCCCCGTAGAAAACAGCTCCGTAGGATGGCATTTTTTGCACTCTCTGTTAACCACTGTTTAATTCAATTAATATATTCCACATTGATTTTTTAGGGTGCTGTTTTTTTTACTAGAATATCATGTGGAGCTAAGTCAAATACCTTACAGAAGTCAAAGAATATTAACTCACTTATTTCCTTTATCAACCAAACTCGTAATCTCATCCCAAAAAAAAAATGAAGCTTATTTGACAGGATCTATTTTCCATGAAACCATGTTGATTGCCATTGATTATGCTACCGTTCTTCTGTGTCCCCTATCAGAATTCCAGGATTTTGCCCAGGGTCGGTATCAGGCTAACCAGCTGGTAGTTACCCAGCTTACGTCCGAAGAAACTGGTTAGTCTTTAAGGTGCCAGAGGACTCTCGTGGCTAACATGGCTACCCCTTTGGAACTTATCAGATTCTCCCGTTTGCCTCTCTTAAACTCTGGCCCAGCATTATGTTTTTTCCTGTATTCTGAAAATTCCCCAGTGTTTCAGGATTTGCTAAAAATCAACATTCATGATCAGCCAATTCCTCAGCCAATTATTTTACTACTCCTGGGTGGAAGCTCTCCAGTTCTGCCAATATTAAAATATTTAACTTTAACAGTTGCTGTTTAATAGCTTCCCTAACTACTCAGGGACTAGAAAGTGCTACTTTATCCTTGTATGATATGAATGTACTGTTCTGCTTCTTTCCAATACAAACCAGAAATATTTATTGAGTATATAATAGTATTTCTACATCATAATTGACAAGGTTACCATCCTTCTCTTATCATGGACCTATAACATAGTTATGACTTCATTTTTTCCTGATGTATTTAAGATTCCTTCTTGTTGTTCTTTGCTCCTACAGGTCACATATTATTTATTTATTGATATCTTTAACTTCACTTGTCCATTGTCTTCATTCCTAACTGCTGATTTGTAGTCATTGCTATTAACTTCCCCATTTTTCCATTTATTCTACTTAAAAATCAAACAAACAAACCTACTTTCACTTCCCTTCTTAATTACAATGTTTTCTTACCACCCCCCCCCCTTACTATGTTATTGTGGAATTGTGCAAAGGGAGGAGGGCTTGAGCATCTAATAAACCATTCTTAAACAAATCCCAATTATCATTCACCTTCTTATGTTTATTTTTTTCCGCCCACTCATTTTGCTCCTTATTGTTTTCAGTTTTGGAAAATTGGCCCTTCGACATGAAGTATCAGCATTGCTGGTCAGGGGACTGTATTCTCTTTGCACGAAGCAAATGAAATTAGGTTGTGACCACTTCTCCCTAGGCAACCATCAAGTTTTAGTTCTGAGATCCATTCATCTTTGTCCATCAGAGTTGGGTCTAATATGGAATTACTCAAGTTTTTGTGTTAGAAAGTTTTCTATAATCTGTAGAAGCTACAAGGCAACATGAGACCTCCAGCATATGACACTCCCCATGACAACACAATTTTTCGTTCTCTACATTATAGATAGATGTTTAAAAAGCTGCTTATCCTGTTCCTTCACCTGGTTTGGTGTCTGTAGTAGAATCCCATCACATCTCGTGACTTAGCAGTTGGATTGGAACATAAGCATTCCAGCTCCTCCTCTTCTGATTGCTAAAATCTAAGGCTGTAATGGTATCTTGAATGCAGAGTGTCACCGACTGCCCACACTGTAATTCCCGGCCAGGGTGTAGTCAGTGATTTCCATGTTCCAATCATGGGACTGTTCACACAGTGCTGTTATTGCATACAATGGGGATCAACCAGTCCCCAGCGAATCCTACATTTGGAGGAGTATAAAAGTGGTGTGACGGGGTGAATTAGGTCGCTGGAGGGTTCTTATTCCTACCACACCCACCCCAGGAAAGGAGCAGAATGATGGGTCCTCCAGGCGTATCTGGAAAAGCTGCAGCCAATCAGTGCACAGCAGGCTCAGATAAAAGGTGCTGCAGGCTGGGGCCACAGGGGCCAGAATGGTGCTGTGGCCACAGGAGCCTGAGAGAGAACCAGAAATTGAGTTCTGGATGCACTTTTCTTTCTGCACGAACCATGCAGACCCGCGAACTGTAACCCTAAGACTTGGGTGGAAGGGAGGTGATCCAGTGGGAAGAAGCTCCGGGAAAACAGCAGTAGTTAAAGGGACCAGTGCTTGACTGCTGTTCAGAGTCCCTGGGTTGGGATCCAGAGCAGTGGGGGAGTCCAGGTTCCCCCATCAGCCACCGGGACAGTGACAGACACTTGTCTAGAAGCCCAAGCAAAGGGCTGGAACTTAAAGGGCTCAGGAACAGGGCTGAAGACCCTGGTGAGGACAGACATGCTTTCTGGAGAACTCTTGGTTACCCTCCAGAGGGGGATGGAACTTGGGAGGTGACCTGGCTGGAGGAGAGCCGCGGCAGTGAAAACTGGTGAAAACAGAGTCTCCAGGGAGAAAGCTCTGGAGGCAGTGCTCTGTAACAGGGCAGGGAAGGACATAGCATTAGCCCAGAGGGGACTGTGAACTGAGCCCAGACACAAGGCTGAAGACATGGGCACTGCGATTGACTTAGCTGGACCTTTATTGCCCTGGAAAGGTTCATTCGTACCTCTTGCCTGTCTGTGACCTGGCCAGACAGCCGAGCCACTAAAGACCTGCCTGGGGAGGTCACAGCCAGCAAAAAGGAAGATTACAGTACGAGATCCAGCAGATAGGAAGCACTCACGAGAGGAGAGTGTCTCCCATCTGTGTATCCCAATCCCACCCCATGTTCTGCAGCAAAAACTCCAGCCTATGGCCTCCCACACATACGTAGCTAAGGTGCCTCGGCTGGTCAGCGGGCTTTCTGGAAGTCCTGATTTTCGAGTGCGTCTGGTTAGACATCAAGAGCCACAAACCTTCTTCTGACGGGAGACAGGTCACAAACTGTCTGCCAGACCTTTGACCTTTCAAATACACCTGCGTTCAAATGCCCAGCTTTGAACATCCATGTCGCTGGTATTTACCCTGAGGTACAGATTGCTTTATCCAGCTCCTGAGAACTTATCTTGGGGAGTTTTGGTTTTGACAGCAGGCCTGGAGTTTTCTCTAATAGAGTGATGCTGCATTGATATGGCTAGAGTACCTGTACTCACGGATGTACTGTACAGAGGGACAGCTTCCACATTGCCTGGGAGGGGCTCGGGGTGGGTAACAGGGCAGTCATTGTGATGGGCGAGAGTGAAATGTGTGCTGAGCCGGCTCTGCACTGGGCATTTTAAAGCTGCAGAGGAGTGCTGTGTAGTCTGTCATCTCCAGAGCTGTTACTTTTTAGCCGAGGTGGAAGTCTGAATCTGAGTAACCCTTACGTGGAATTTTCCTATGTAAGGTTGCTGCTGTAAAGAATTAGTGATGGTTAATGAAGGCTGAAAAATCCCAAGCCCAGGCTGATAGTTGTGGGATGTAGCATTGGTTTTAAATGGAGAGCGCCTTGAAGATTATTACAGAAGAAAGGGGTCCCCCTCAGGCTTTACTACTATACATAGACTTTGTTCCTGGGGGATAATATTCTAACTTCCTGGTGCGTAGAATACAGAGTTTCCGCTGATCGAGTACATGGGACTCTGCAATTCGTATTTGTCAAACGCTCCTGAAGCCTTGGCTGGAATGTGGTCTAGAAGTGCGCCATGTTACTGTTAGTCTGTTGGGAATATAGAGTTCCCCTTCGATTGGGGAGCCCAGGACAGCTGTTCTGTGGATACAGTACATTTGGGACTGGCACAGGGCAGGGAGCCAGTCACTTCAGCATGTGGATCAAACTCTTGCAAATTGCAAAGAGAAGGTTATGTTCTAAAGCTGTCCTGAGCAAGCGATGCCCCAGTTCCTATCTGAGAGTGATTTAACTCAGAAGTACATCAGACACCACGAACTAAACTCACTGCTGTTGTAACTCTGTTGATTGAAACGGACCTCAGCCCTTCTCTCCAGCTCTTGATATTGATAAGACAATTGATATTCACCAAGGCACAAGTGACCAGCTTGAATTTTCTCCCCACACCCACCAGCCCACATTTCTACATATGCTGTGTGCATAGTGGGTGGCCGCGTTATTGAGTGCACAGGGGGTGGCCCTGGAGAAGTGGGGTGTAATCTCAGCTCTCCTGGTGATGCTGGAAAAGCTGCTTTACCTCTCAGGGCCTGTGTCCCCGTCTCAATGTTTAAACTCTTTCACGCAGTCATGTGCAGGGCCCAGTTGAATAGAGGCCTGATCTTCCTGAGGCCTCTCCAAGCTCCTGTGAGGCCTGCTTTACTCAGGTGGGAGTGGAGAATAGAGGCTGTTAGCTTTGCATTGTGCTGTCAGTGTGTTTTCACAGTTGTAATGTTGAGAGACTGTTTGTTTTAAATTCCTATTTTTGCTCATGCAAACCAGCAGCTCTGGCCCTAGACTTGCTAAATGGCACCTACGTAACGCATGTCAGAAGATTCAGATCAGTGCAAAACACATTGTGATTTTACTTCCAAAACTCCTGGATGTACATTAGTGGTCTTGGGGGTCAATTTGAGGTACCTATAAAGGGGCCTGGTTTTCAGGAGGCAGGAGCTCTGCACCTTCCAAAAAATAGGCTTTGCCGGAGCCCCGTGCTGGACACCTGATTCGTCAGGCCTTTAAAAAAAGGATTGTAACTCGAAAAGGGCATCAGAGTCCCAGGGCGTCCATGCTGCACTGTGAGTGCTCTGGGTATCTTGACAGGTGATCAGATAGACCGGCCAGGCTGTTAAACTCTGCAACAGTGTCTCCGATGCCACATTAATTACTTGGATGGATTTTCCAATGGATTTTTCCTGCACGCAGTAGATGGACATTCACATCATTTCTCAAATTAATATAAATGGTTTTAAAAAATGTTTAAATAGTCCGCACTGCTCTCCAGTAACCACACAAGGGCTCCCATCCAGAGAAGGGTGTCAAAGCGCCTGGTTCACCTTGTCAGTGACCCTCTCTCTGGCCGATTCATGGACCGATTCGGCCAGGCTGCAGCTATATGGCCGTAGTTATTTATCAGCACAAATAGCATGTGGGCACTTGGCTGGGATTTTCAAAGATGTCCAAGGATGTAAGGCACCCAAATCCAGCTCTCTTAGAATGCTGTGACAGCCCCACCCATGACCGATGGGAAGGTGGAGAGGGAAAAGAAATGAAAACTCAGTCTCTCTTGAGCTATACAATTCCCCAGTGTACCTGACAGGCTCTTTCCAAGCCATCTAATACATCCACTGTATAGTGTGTGGCACAGGGAGATGTTATCTAGGGTCAAAGTGTAGGCCCGGCAGCCAGGAGTGCTAAATGCTGAATCCGTAACATCCGGAACTGACTCCCTCTGTGTCCTTGGAGAAGGGCTAGAATTGTAACAGAGCCTTCTAACGTCTTTGAAATGATTTCTGAGACTAATTTCTTGAAGTTTTCTTCGATGACTGTTTAGTTTAGTAATTGGCATTTAGGAAACAGCTGAAGATGCTTTTTTGAAAGCATTCTTCAGAGAACTCACTTTGGTTTGTGGCTTCATTCGTCTTCCGAAAAGTTATTTGTATCTTTCTTTTCTCTGGGGTTAAACGTACAAATTGAATCCATCTATTTTGCCATTCCTTTTGTGAAATCCTAGAGCTCAGACTATAATGAGCCATGGCTCTACGTGAACCCAGACTTCAGGGAGAAGTAAGGTATCAGCGGGCATCGAGAGAGATTCCTTTGATTAAGGAGACACCTGCTGTGATAAAGAGTGACAGTGTCTGTTTGATTACTGGTATCGTCTTTCTTTGCTCATGTATATTGACAGAGCTCCGCAATAGCTCAATAAACAGAAGACATTGCAGAGTTTGTGCTAAGGAACATTATTGCAGTCTTCATTGTATCATTTACGATTGATTATATAACAAAAAAAGTGTTAACATCATTGATTGGTGGGACTAGCCCTGATGATTCACACAGGAGTCTTTGCAGTCTTGTCTTCTAACAGACATGCTTAGCTTGATCAGCTCAAATATTTTAAATTTAATATTTTCAAAATCTAATCTGTGAGTAGGGCTGTGCATGTTCCATGCCCTAATGAATATTTATAGCCTAGGGAAATACAACGTAGTCTGCTTGAAAGACTTAATCTCTTGCTGCCATCGCCCAAACCAAACATCCTTTGAAAAGATGCACATCTATTTTGGGTCACACAAAATTTCTGAGGACAAAACTATTGAATATAGGGCCATATTTGACTGTGGCCTGGCTTGACAAATGAATGAAAAGAATATAAAGGGATGATTATCTGGGGGCATCTGAAGAGAATTAACCTTGGCCAACCTTTTGAGCATCAGAAAGATTTCAAGGAACACAATCCATTTTTTGTATATGAATGAGCATATAGTCTGTGATGACAAAGAAAGGCAAAAGGATTGATTTCTGCAAAATGCAGCCCAGCAAAACCATCCCGTACCCCACGGGGCAGAAATAGAAATCCATGTTGACACAGAGTGTGAAAAAGCAAATCTGTGTGCGCAATCGCTGAGACTGTGAACCAAAGCAAAGCTCTTGTGCGCACACATTCTGCCCATACATGCAGTTACCAAACCAGGCGCCTCTCTGTCCAAACCCATTGGCCCATCTCCATGGAAACCACTCTTTCCAACAATTATTTGTTTTTAGCCCTCCTTAGAGAGCCCAGAATCAGCTCTGCGTCTGCACTCCAATACCATGCTACTCAGTGCATTATAAACCCAGGGATATAGAACTCCAAAGCACAAAAGGCAAGAAAAATGGTGTTCGTGTTGTCATGTAACAGCACAATATTAAGAGTTGTGAAGCCTCATTTAGTGGCTTACATACTCCTCTGCCAGGTTCCTTTCCCTTCAGTGTCTCCTCTTCTGGTGCAGTTTGAGCTGTCAGCTGGCCCTGGGAATCCTTGAACGCTCTAGGTCTGGTAACTCTTGGCAATCACTCCCCTCTGTGTTCCAATACGCTCTGTGTCCTGCGCAGTCACTTATGGAGTTGATTGTCGGAGTTGTCCTCTGGAGGATCTCGGGCAAGGCACTTGTCACTTGTGCATCTCTGCCTGTGGAACTGACTTCCAGATTCTCCTCCAGAGGCCCGCTTTGATGCCCTTCTGAGCTTCGTGTAGAGCTTGCTTTTTTACTCATTCCTTTAACAAACTTCCTGTGAGATAGGGTATGTGCCTTGTGCTAGGGCATTTTAATCGTCATCTATAAAGTCAACTTACTATTTTGTATGCGTTTATTATTAACTTATTATGAGGGTCCCAGATACTACAGGTAACCACACTCTCAATAAATAACTGCGTCTGATAGTCTGGGCTATGTGTAACTTACAGCACTGCCTCTGAGACTGACTGAGTCATTCATTCTCTAGCAAGAACAGTGAAGTTAAACCATTTTCTGCTCTTGTTTTAATCTCTGCTGGGTGAGTGGATTTCACTTTCTCACCATGTTCCACTGCAGATGGCCTAATAAGTGAGCCTAATTTGCCATTGTCATATTATAATTTCAGTCCCATGGATAAGGAACGGTACCAGAATTTTAAAGCTTCAGACAGGTGAACTGCAGCTGTCGATTCCTCTCTTTGAACTCTCCCGTAATTTGTGCTGTGTTGGCTCTTTTGTGTCTGCACCCCAACCATTTCTCGTTCTAAGAGGCTGTAGCTCTTCCAGGGTTAGCCTATCCAAATAAGGAATGATAGAATGATTTTGGGAGGATGCATGTTGTTCCATTTTTGCAACATGGAGCATGGAGTCTTTATTTGTTCGCCTCTGTCTCTGCCTAGCAAAATTCACCCCCTCATCCAGGATGAGTAACTGCATTTGATAGACTTGAAAATATAAGCATTTTATGTAAAGAACAGGCAAATAGCTTGTTGTTCCTGCACAGGTAACATTTTATGACAACATTCGCAGGTTCTATTTCTCATCTATCCGGCCCCTCGTATTTAGGCACCAAATACAAAATTAAAAATGCTACTATTTTGGTCTGCAAAGGATGGTCATTTTTACCAATCCTGGAATCAGCCATTGCTACTCAGTTTTATTTAGTAAATGTTTTTATTGTGTGAAGGAAAACAAAACATCTTTAGCAATGACAATGAGGTATGGAACCCCCATAAAGAGAAGAGCAATGTCAGACCATATCCATCTTACTGTACAGGAATAGTCTACATCTATTTTATGTTTGAAGAAAAATTGACGTAAAAGAACCAAAGTAATGGGAAAAGTGGAACAAGGTAGAGGAAAATGAGGGACACAAGGCATTCAGAATGGTAGAGCAAACAGAAGACCAGCCCAGGCAGAGAACCTCCGCCTGCAGCAGTAACATTAGTTTGCAAAGCCAGGTTCTTTTAAAAGACTGAGTGCATGTTGAATTCTGAGCACTTAATTAGGTGCCTTAGGCATAAAGATCACCTATCCATAGTTATTGAACAGCTCAGCAACTAAGAAACACGCCCAAAAGTCATTACATTTGAGGCTATATCTCCTCTTCTTTGATGTACTACTCATTCAACAGTAGCCATATTACTTAATATAAGGTCCCAGTTTTCTCAGGGGGGAAAAACATTGCCAAGTTGTTTTTCAGTGCAAAAGAGTAGGATGAGAGCAGAAAATGTCACATTGTTCCAGTCCTGGGAACAGAAAGGAAAGCAAAATGGGGGAATATATACATTCAATTTTGCTGCATTTTTCAAAATCCCTGGGAATGCCACACAATAGGGATAACGCCAGCAGATTGGCATAGCTTGCGACTTTCCCTGTTTGCAAAGGGATAAGAGTGGGTTGCATTTGAGGCTGATGTGTCTGTGACTCTCAAACACCCATGTTCGCCATGTCTCTGACTTGGTAGGTGGCATATATGTGTATTTTTATTATGTATGCGTGACTTGAACTGCAGGGAAAAAACCCAACAACCCTCAATTCCTGAAGGGTCACTAACAAGTAGCTACCCTCAGTCACGTATTTGTCACGTTCACCTCTTAAAAAGTATAGCCTTATCAGTGGTGCTTCCTGAGTGATTCATCATCCATACCTGGGATAAAGGCATCGCCGTGGCCTGGCTGTATCCATTCCTGTCTTAGGAAGGTAGCCAGGATATTTATTTTGTCTGTTATGGATACTGGTGGGTGTGACTACATTGATCAGCCATTTGTCTCTGTTTAATTACAAATATAGCTCCTCGTGCTGGGACATGGCTGGCCACTGCTACAATCTTCTCAATGTTGAGCAGTTTCTCCATCAGTTAACTAGGGTCTGTGTGAAACTCCTAGGCTGATGAGGCTGTTGCACCCTTATTATGACTTGCATAACTCCATCTTGCCCCAGTGCCGTGTTGCTTTTCACGCTCTACCTCACCTTTCGCTATCCATGGGTACGTGGGCTGGCAAGTGGGTGACTTACAGACTAGAATCATAGCTTATGAGCTCTTCAGTGCTCTGGGCTGCTTCTCTCTTGCCCTGCCTCTTGTGTAACCATGTACACCTGTGTCAGGTGGGTACCGAACACTCACCAGGCAGAAGGCCTGTGGTCATGGCGAATCCATCTCAGACCATTCTCTTCCAAGTGCTGGTCCCCATGGTACTTAACCAAGTGATGAGTATTTCTGAGGTAGCAATTCCACTGTGAGCTCTTGTTCTCCTGACTGCTGAGTGGCTACACATTTTTATTGTCTTTGCCCTTCCCACATTGTTGTTCTTGTTCTTATTCAGAGAGTTTTCCGTGGATCAGACTCTGTGCTGTCCCTGGCCTTCCAGTTGCTCGGCCTCTTTTTCTTCTCATCTTTGTTTTCCAGACAAGATAGTAGATTCTTTGGGTTTCTTATGGTGGAGAGGTAACGTTTAGGGGACGCAAGGACACATAGAGAAATCGCATATATAATACTGTTTAACTCTGACAATCCCACGGCAGGGAGGGACCCAGTTTTTTCTTGGGACCCAGTTGAAAAAAAATCATTTATGCCTGCAACCCAACAATGACATCTTTGAGCAGATCATTCCAGTCCTTTGGCAGCAACAGCAGGGGCAGCCGTGACCCAGCGGCTGAGCGTCTGCGACCCAATACTGGGTCCCAACCTGTAATTTGAAAACCACTGCTTTACACAGACTGCCAGGTTAATACATCATTAATATATGTGTGTGAACTATTGCTCTTAAAGGGACTAACATATCCAGTAAAAACAGAACTGGACTGCTAGGTAAAAACAGGCAAAGTCAGAAAGGTCTATGCCAAAGTGATAGGGACAGAGTAACATAAGGACACACGGACACTTGACAGACTTGCAACCGAGTTGTGTTCCAAGAGAGGAGGAGGAGTTCATAGTCACTATTGTTGGAGAATGCCACAGTCAAGCGGACATGTGAAAAACAAAGTCCATGTCCACTCTATGTTTTAGAGTTGGGCTAACCAGTGAAGGTAAGAAAAGAAAATCTCAGGGGAAAAGAATCAGAAGAGGTCCCTTTATTTGTGAAGCAAACAGAGAGAATGGGCCAAAATCTTCTCTGTTGTGGGCTGTCACAGCTGTTCCAAACCTCAGAAACGCCCAACTTTACTTTGAGGTAATTTGGACAATATTCTGCACAGAGTCCCATTAAAAATTGTCACCACCAATCCCTCTCAAGTCACCAGAACAGCTGACATCAAGTGTGTATGACGGCAACACAACTTGGTTTTATTTGTGAATATCTGTATCAAATTACCAGTTATTTGCACTAAACCTGCCAATAATTGGACAGTAAAGTAGCATCTGGCTAGGTTTTGCCATTTATCATCAGCAGTTTGACTTCACAAATCAGCAAGCAGACAAACCCAGTGAACTTCTCTGCATGTGGCTGAGATTACAAATCAATGATTGTAAGAGGTGCAATCAGCCAGTGGGCACATCATAGAAATGTCGGATTGACGGGACCTCATTAGGTCATCTAGTCCAATCCTGTGCACTGAGCCAGGACTAAGTGTTACCTGTTCTAGACCATCATAGACGTCTGTTTGTCCCTGTTCATAAAACCTTCCAGTTGGCGGAGAGTCCACAGCATCCCAAGATCATTTGTTTCAGTGCTTAATTACCTTTATGGTCAGGAAGCTTTCCTAAAGTCTAACCTAAATGTCCTTTGTTGCAATTTAAGACCCTTACTTCTTATCCTGTCCTCAGTGGATAAGGAGAACAATTTCTCGTCCTTCGTTTTATAACAATCTTTTACGTACATGAAGACTGTTATCAGGTCCCCCCAGTCTTCTCTCCTCTAGACTAAACAGCCAATCGTTCCTTGTAGGCTATGATTTCTAGACCTTTAACCCTTTTTGTTGCTCTCTGGACTTTGTCCAATTTGTCCACGTGTCCCCCAAAGTGTGGGGTCCGGAACTGAGCTCAGGATTCCATTTGTGGCCTTATCAGTGCTGAGTTTCTGTTACATGGTTGACTCGTATTTAGTTTGTGATCCACTGTAACCCACAGATCCTTTTCTCACCAGCCTGCCAATGTTGGAGAAATACTCTTCACTTCAATACCCCATTCCATCCAGGAATCAAAGTCCTTTACACACCTTAATCAATTGACCCTCTCACTCATATCCAGTATGGTTAGGGGTCGTATCCCTGTTTTACAGGGGAAATGGCGGCAGAGAGATGTGAGATATCTTGAGCTGGGGAAATAACCCAAGAGTCTTGTCTTCTAGGTCCTATTCACTGCCAGCTAACCTGTGCTCTCACCTTGACCAATGACAAGGTGTTGATCTGGGCGGTGAGTGAGAACTCGAGAGTGGAGCGTGAGCTCTATGAACAAAAGTATTTCTAAGGTTTTCAGTACAATTGATCCAACCTTTTATTAAAGACCAGATTCAACATGGCAACGACTTTTTGCAGGTCTCTTCTTTGGCAATTACTTTGGGCTGGCTTTAGGGAGAGATTTAAAAAAAAATCGGGGTGGGGGTGAATGCTATGTGAGTTTTGTAATTAGAAACTGTTTCATAACACACATGCATAAGGAAGCTGAATTAAGGTTGCCTGAGCAACCTTAAATCTGGTGTTTCCTAACTTCTGAGTGCTTGACTTCACAATTGTAGCAATGTTCTTCTAATGTTGTCTTTGGGGTTGTGTAGAAGTGAGGCAGGACAATTTCGTGAGCATAACCACCATGTCTAGAAACTGAAACATAGCTGGGCGAGGACAGACTTATTAGAAGTGGTGTCATTTGTAATAACTGTTAATTGGGAAAGATGTTCTGCGGCTAAGCATTCAGGGCCAAATTATGGTGCTCCTAAAGTAGCTGTGTGCTGGAGGAGAGAAGGAGACCATGTCTATGCTGGGGGCAGCCATAATTAAGCCAGGAGCGTTGTGGGTGGGCCGGAGGGAGTGCGGGGACACAGCCCTGGGGATAATGCTGCTTGGGTTGGCATGGGCTACTACTGTTGAACATCCATAGCAATAGGTACATCTCCTTGGACTTCCCTAATGCCAGGGGAGGGTGTACGTCTTTGAAAGCCATTGTGCCATCAGACTCCGGATATTTTCCTTCACGCCCTCCCTAAGCCTCAAGAGAAGAAGAACCAAACGTGTCGATAGCAATTGATCTGTGCCTAGCCGCCTGCCAGTGAAGTTGATGATAAAATTTCTGCTGGCTCCAAGAGAAACAAGATTGGGACTCAGATCTAGTTACTACAGGGTAAGAATTAATCAGAAAGATTTGGTATCTGACATGAAATTATCCATACGTCTGTCCTTTCATCCATCCAGGTATCTCTCTCATTCTCTCCCCTGCCTCCCCCATCTATATTCAGCAACTGCCTTCCAAAAAGGAAAACTGAGTGGGAGTTTGAATTGTTTCAAAGCACCAGAGTTACTGGAGCGAAATGCTTTCTGCTTTGAGTCACATTGGAGAAACCTTGGAGGGAGCCAGGCTCGTTGATAGCCAAGAGGTTCTGAGCTATTTGGGTAGGGAGATGGCTTGACATACCGCGTCCCTGTGCTGGAAAACACAACTGATTTACACAAAGTCAGTTTCAAGGCGGTCAATACCTTGAGCCTGGGCTCATAAAATGCTGGAAGGTGTTACTTGCAAGGCCAGAGCACAGGCAGCTGAGCTAGGGGAGTTCGGTGACACGGACCCCCACCCTCCAGATCTGTGGGTAGCAGGGCATTACGCAGGATGGATCTAAAGTCAATGTGACCATGCATGGCTGCTTCACAGAGCGGTAGAGTGCAATATACTGTTCAGAACATATGGGATCCCCGCAGCTAACGTTATCCCTGCCCCCAGGCACAAAGGCTCGGTGCGCATGAGAGCTTTCGGGAAAGTTTACTTATGGAGAAACCCTACAGAATGTAATAAGGTAAAACCAATAGTGTTCTACAGAAATGATTCTAAACACCTATCGAATAACAGACCATGAGAATCTTTTTGTAGGTTTTGAAAGCCTCCTTTAGAAGAGTATAATTCTCCATTTAATCCTATAAAATGGCCCCCACATAAACCCTACAAGAGAGGTTCTAATTTTCTTTTAAATTATATAGGATTTTTTCCAACCGGGATTGTTCTTAAATCTATTTTCTAGTCTAAAATTAGTTTGTTGTTGCCGATGATGGACTGCAGTTGGTGAGAGGTGACACACATTTTTCCTTCTATGGAAATTCATTCAGACTTGCCATATTAATGGTTATTTTGCTACAGTTTGCTAATACGAAAAGTGAACATTTTTCCAAATGCTGTATGTAAAACATCCCTTAGTTTTAAGGCCACTTGACAAATTTCATAGATGTCTACTGACTCAAAAACAAGTTTTGGGGTATGGCCGGGAATTTGCCCAAAATTGCTAAACCAAAGATGTACCATTGAAATAAAATATTCTGACCACAGACCAACAACACGTCTGTCCTTCCAAGGGGCAAAGTCTATTGGGTGTTTCAAGTAAAATAGTGGCCTTTTCTTTGCCTCTCTTAATTCAGTTATAAGGATGGTCCAGTAGTTCAAATGTTAGCATGGGATTTAGGAGACATAGATTCAGTTCTCTGCAAAAGACTTCCCGGGTGACCTCGGGCAAGTCACTTAGGCCAAAAGTGGCTAGTTGCCCAACTGGAGATGCTTTTAAAGGGGTCTGATTTTTAGAGGGTTGCATGGCACTCTGCACAGCCTCCCTTTCAGGTGCTTCACACTGGGCACCCCAGAATCACTAGTTGGCATTAGTCTGTCTGGGCCTCGGTTCCCATGTGTAACCGTGAGATAACAGCCCTGTGCTGCCTCTCGGAGACTGTGAGTTTATACAGGTGTGGGATGGCCAGGTGAGTCCCAAAAATTGCTGAGGTGGCCTGGAGTGACAGGCCGGACTTCTTCAACAGGTGGATGTTTCACTCCCCAGATCAGAAGGGAGACTTCAATCTGTCTGGCTTGTAAGTTAAATATGAATTTTGAACCAGCAGCTGCGGCTCACTATTGTTCCCAACTAGCGTATCAAGAAAGGCCCAGCACATTACATGCTGAATTTCCTGCAATAAACAGGCTGTAATAGATACGCTTTCTTTAAGTGCACAGGTTGTAAACGTCAAATATTTATACTGTTAAGGAGATGTGTTAAGGCAGGTGTTTGAATGACAGGCTAATATTTGAAGTTCAAACACTTATTATCAAATGCACAGCATAAAAGGGGCGGGGGGGAGGGGGGTGGAAAGAAGACTCCTAATAGCATTTTTTTGCAGGGAAAACAAGCTGCCGAGTCTCTTTCCAGACGAAACCTGGTTTAAACCTGTACAGCTGTAAAAACTATTGATGAACTGTAAACATGAAAAGATCACACTGATCATGGCCCGTCAAAGCCATCACATTGAAAGTGCTCTGAGCTCCTTTCCCGCATGACTCACCAAGTCTTGAGCAAATGTGTTTGTTTGTAAAGATCCTTATTTCAAGAAATTCTGACCTTTTTTAATGCCTTGCGCTGTAAGCTCTGGAATTCTAAAATGCTTTTTGGCAACAGTTTAATCTTGCTAAAGCTCCAACCGTGTGATTTCCATGGCGATTTACATATATTTATCCTTGATATTCCACATTGTACAGCTTCTTTGAAAACCGATTTACTTCTACTGCACTCATAATGTAATTCAGCAGCTGTAGCACTCGCATGAGATCAGACAGTAGAAACGGGGCATAGAGGGATCCACTTTATTACACTCAGCAATTAAGTTAATGACAGTTCTCCACATCCTGTATCTGATGGAGCAGAGTGGTGAATGGCGTCACATTTCCCATCCACACCATACATTCCTAGGAGATTATGGCGTGTGTGGGGCTGTTACTCTGCCATATGACTGCAGCCCCCTGAGAAATCCAGCGATCCCGTATGCATGGGTTGGGGCCCCTTACTGCTGTTTAAAATAGAATGGATACATAAAGCAATGAAACTTTGCTCCAGAATTTGCTGTTCATTAATGAAAGGGATAAAATATTAGTGGTGCAGATCAGGAAGGTCCCTTTTGTAGTTAAGGTTTTAAAGCTATTTCATAATGTCCATACACACACTGAGACCCGCAGCTCTTAGAACTGTTCAAAGTATCCCTGAAATCTTCTCTATGATTTCAAAAGTAGCCTCCTTTAGGCAGCTGCTGGTCATTGAAGCTAGGTTCAATGTCTCTGTGTCTTCTTCAGCCATAGACATGTATTTCATTTGTAAGAAAGTTAAGAGGACATTAAGGTTCTGTGGCGATGCATTTGGGGAAAACATTTGTGAAAGAGTGAGGGGTCTGCGTGCAACCCTAACCCTGCCCGGGTCTGTCTATGATCTGCTTCTTCGTAGCAGAGTCATGGCTAGAGTCGTCTCAAATACTACTCTATTTTTAGAACCTCAGGTACGTGTTCTATTTTGTTCTCATCAACGTGCTCTAAAATAGAGTCCTAGATTATGGGGCCAAGAGGAGCTCTTGTGACTGATAACCTAATCTGCCCTCTTGTGTAACACAAGCCAGAAGGCTTCCCTGAATCAATTTGTCTGAACTTGAGCAGATTTTTTTTTTTAGCAAAATCTAAACTTGATTTAAAAATTCCTGGTGATGGGGAAACCAGCAGAGCCCTTGTGAAGTTGTTTTAGTGGTTAATTACCCACTGATAAAAATGGATGCCTTATTTCAGCTTCTATTCATTGGATCTCGTTATATCGTTGTCTGCTGGATTGAAGGAGCCTTCTGCTGTTAATATTCTGTTCCCCATGTAGGACTTAGAGGCTTTAATCAGTTTGCCCCTTAACCTTCTTTTTATTAAACTGAATAGGATGAGCTCTCTGCGACTATAATGAATGTTTTTTCCAATCCTTTTGTCATTCTTCTGGATCTTCTCTGATTTTTCTCCAGTTTGTCAACATCCTTCTCGAGAGTGTGGCCACAGGAGCACGATAGCAGTATTCTAGGAGTGGTCACACCAGAGCCGTATAACCCGGGGTGGACAAGCTATGGCCTGTGGGCTACATACAGCCCACCCGAGCCTTTCATCAGGCCCTCCAACTGGGCCTAGCTGGAGCATGGTGACCGCTCCCCACCCCATTCCCTCCCACTTCCCCTGCCCCTCTCCTACCATGTGGGCCAGCAGCCCCAATCAGCCACGCCCCCTCACAGCCCCTCCCCTCCATATGCCCAGCCCATCTTACAATTTCAATTTGAGATGTGGCGCTCAAGCCCAAAAGTTTGCCCACCACTGGTGTAAACTCTCTGTTCCTACCCAGGATTCCTCTGTTTCTGCAGCCGAGGACCACGTTAGCCCTCTTGGCAACATCATCGCACTGGGCCCTCATGTTGAGCTGCTTCTCCACCATGACTACCAACCTGTCAGAGTCCCCGATTCCCGGGAGAGAGCCCTCTGTCTTCTAATTATAGCCGGCACTCTGTGGTCCCCGACGTAGGACTTCACACGTGGCCAGATTAAAACTCGGCTGCTTTGCTTGCACCCAGATTGTCAAGTGACCCAGCTTGCTTTGTGTTAGTGGCTTGTCCTCTTTGTTGTTTAACACTCTCCCAAATCTTGTGTCGTCTGCAAAATTTGAGTGATTTCATTTTCTTCCAAGTCATTTTAAATAACGTGGGGTTAAGAACCAATCCCCCCTAGAAACATCTGCTCAATGATGAGTCTACATGTTGCCATTCTGTTTTAAGGCCTATCAGTTAGCCAGTTTTTAATCCATTTCATGTATGCCGTGTAGAATTTATATGATTCTAGTTTCTTACTTAAAATGTCATGCAAAAAGATCAGTTAGTTTGAAAGGATCTATTTTCCTATTTACTGGTGTAAATTATATTGCTCTCCTTTTGATTCTTTATTATCCGAGTCCTGCATCAGCCATTACGTTATTTATCTTGGGATTGATGGCAGACTGACAGGCCTATAATTACCCAGGTTGTCTTGTTTATCTTTTTAAATATTAGTCTAACATTAGCTTTCTTCCAGTTCTCTGGAACTTCCCAGCGTTCCAAGACACATTAACAATTAGTGGTAAAAAATGGCTCTCTGGACAGGTAAATTCACAGATGCAAGTTATCCAGACCTGTTGATTTTAATACATCCAGTTGGGATAGCTGCTGTTTAACACCCTCCTTAATGAATGTTGGAATGGAAAGTGTTTCATCATCATATGATAGGACGTCTGACTATTTCCCAAATAGAAAACAGAAATATTTATCGAACGTTTCTGCTTTCTTTGCATTATTACTGACAATTCTGATATTTCTCTCCTAGTAATGGACCATTGCTAATCTACTTTAGAAACGCCTTCTTATTGCCCTTAATTCTGCTGGCCACAGGTTTGTCCTTGTGTCCCTTGTCTTCCCTTATCAGTATTTTATAATTCATAGCTCTTTTGATTTAGATTCATTACTATCGATTTCCCCTTTCTTCAGTTTGTTAGAGATAGCTCTAGGGCAGGTCTGTATGACGGTGGCAAATTCGATGCCATCAGTTTGAACTTCCTGGTTCGATTGAGGGGTCTGTGAAGACTCGCTCAGTTGATTGAAAAGTCGATTGAGTAACTCCACCCCCTCAAGTGGAGTAGCGCTGAGTCGAAGGGCAAGCGTTTCCCTTTGACTCAGTGCTATGGATACGCCGTGGTGAGTTTGCGTTAGGCCATTGAAGGGAAATATGCAAGTTATTTTACGTAACTTGCGTATCTCCCTTCGACTAGCACCAAAAACCACAGTATGTGTAGACCAGTGCCTAGACAGACACAGAACAAACAAGGAGTCCTGTGGCACTTTTGAAGACTACCACATTTATTTATTGCCCGATAGACACAGTTATTTTATTGCTGCTTGCGTTTCCCCTTTGAGTTGGGCTGTGTTTTAACTAGTGTGGCCTTCTACCTCAGTTGTGTAGTTGTGGCTTTTTGTGTCATCTAGTGAAATGTTCTTAAATGGTTCCCCAGATTTGTCTGTTAAAATTCTTTCTTCTAACTGATTTGGCTCATAAAGTCTTCAGCTTTGTGGAACTGGCCTGTGGGAAGCACCAAGTAGAGATATTATAGGTTTACATCACAAGTTTAATCAGATCATTACCCCCCTGTACATGAGCTACCACTAATTTTGTTCTGTGATCATTTCCTCTTTCCTGTGCAGACGTGGTGCAATATAGAATTCTCCAGTGTTGGATGCAAGATTTTTTGTTAGCAAATTGTCACCTGTATTTTTGAGACATTCCAAGACTTTTTAGCGGTGGCAGCAGGAGACCCCTGGCATTCATCACTTGGAGCGAAGTCACCGGTGCGAACGTAGCTTTCTTTCCTACACGTAGATAAGTGCGTAAGGGGCTGGTCATCCTGCACGCTCCAATGTGATTTGCTGGTCCAGAGCAGACATCTTTATCTGTCAGGACACTGAGCCGTAAGCATCCCTGCCAAAGTCCTTTGCTTCTGAGTGGGCCGTGACGCTGATACCTGACATAAAGTGCCACGCCTCCTCCCCATTTGCTCCCTTGATCCTTCCTAAATAGGTTTTGATATTAACATTCCAGTCATGGGAATCTTCCTGCCAGGTGTCAGTGATAGCCACTAGACTGAATTTATACTCCTAAAGGAGCAATTCCAGTTTCTCTTGTTTATTACCCAGGCTCTTAGATGGTGTAGATGCAGCTAAGAATTTCTTTACTTCACATCCTTTGTTGTCTTGATTTTGTTCCAAACGTTGTGGTTTTATGCTAACAGAGGGCTCACCTTTCCCTATTGTTATTTTATTAGTCTAATACCCCTGACTCACTTGTCTGAGGAAGCTCTGGTGTCATTCGCTGCAAATGTTTGCTCCATATTTTATACACTACTGATTTAGCCATGCGAGGGATGTAGCACAGCCTCCCTCTGCTACAAACGGTGTTAAAATCCATACCAAGTGCACTTTGCATGCACCAAGTGCGATTCTCAAGGGTTGGTAACTTGGACAAATCAAATCCAGTTTTCGCTGGAACACAGTAAGACACTCCCCCTACACGCTAACTGTGAGCTTCCCAGCCCAAGCTATCTCCATGCTAGAACTGGCATCAGCAAGGTTATTGCAGAAAAGAGACGGAAATCTGATGTTCCCAAAGAAACAATTCTTTAATTATGCACTGTCCATCGCTGTTTGTCCGCTGCTAGGGGGACAGTGACATTGCCATCAGCTGGGATAGGCTCTTGTGGCAAAGGAGGACAGATCAGTAGGAAAAGCAAAGTTTTGACATCGGAATTGCATTTCCAGTCTACCTAAGAAACTTGCTGAATGCTGAGGATTTAGGCTCCCAGCTGATCCTGATGTCATAGCTAGATTCCCAGCTTTCCTTTTAAAAAAGAATTGTTTATAAGAGGTACAATCTCTTCTACTAGCAAAGAGCCTTTCCCATGTATAAACTGCAGGAAAACTGCCTTGCTGAATCCAGAATGCCACGGGTGGGAAATCTTAGTGCCGTGAGGGCTGCTTTGAAGTCTCCTGAGGATCAATTCAAATGGGAAGGTTTTCACTCCTGCCTGTTGTGTGGGAAAACTACCAGCTGGGGTGTTTGTCCAGTGCGCTGGGATGTGCTACTCCTCTCTCGATGTTCCTGGCACTAGAAGGAACGTGGGAGACAAGCCCCAGGTTCTGAACGGGGAAGTCCTCAGATGTTCTTACGAACAGTCACTTAACCAAGCGGTCTGCTGCTGTCCACGGGAGTTAGTGGAGTTTGTTAAAAAGGGTGTAAATCTGGCTTGCTGCTGACACACTATGTGAGAGGAACGCTGCTGCCCCTGGCCAGCCCCACGGGGCGGAGCCC